>CM060838.1:79257500-79327500 GCA_030762175.1 Metallyticus violacea
AAGACGCCCCGAAATTAGGCAAATTTCCTAAACTTTTGGTCTAACCTAACCAAATAAAAATACGTCACCTAACCAAATAAAAATATGTCACATTTCTCAAAACTCATGAGGTCAATAAATATAATTTGTGTGAGAGTTCTGTTGCTGAAAGGTGCAGGAGATAAAGCTAAATAATTATGAATCTCTAGGCAGCAATAATATATTCCTGTTAGTCAAACTCCGTTTTAAATTCATTTGGATCTAATTATTATTTTAGTGTATAGTTTCTATGTTAATTGCCAAGTTTCACAGTCACTGAGAGCACTGCAGGTACTTACATCTTGAAACTTCGATGTAAGCTCTAGAACATTCTCCCAAGAGCACTGAACAGCTTTGATGTAAATGTTACATTGACACGTATATGTCTCATGTGCGCGATGATTCTACGCATGAGCAGAAACATGGTACAGCAATTTCTGTCTGTCCTCGAACACTATCCGTTTGAACTTGACAGTAGTAAATAAACGGACATTAAAACATTGACTTCCATGGCCCCACTTCACTGGTTATAAAACCGGCACGGACTCGTGAGCGGGAGGTCTGGGGTTCGAATCCCCCCAGGACCGTCCTCCCTGACAGGTTTTTTTCCAGGTTTTTCTCAGTCCTCATAATGGCAAATGCCGGGAAAGTACCCTAAAATTAGGCCTGGACGATTCCTTACTTTAAAAAAAAATCGTTTTCGAATTTATCATTTCATCACATGTTATCATCAGTGTCCATCGTCTGTGATGCCTCAGTAGTAAAAACGGGTGTTAAACACTATTAAAAAAATTGGTTACTAAGTATTACTACTAAGGTAGCTAACTTTTTTATAAATATTCTTAATCACTGTTTAGACTAGCCATTGGCATTTCAGTATTTAATTACATTGTATACTCCGTGTGTTTCCCTCCACTTATAATGTGTTGTGATTTCTTTTCATTAATTAACTATTTAAGTATGTAATAGAAGAACAAAAATATTTAATAGTAATTAATAAATATACAATGAACATTATGTGAAATGTTTGCGTAATGTTAGATAAATGACAAACAATTCTGATAATCATAGATTTTATACTGATATACCTAACAGTCAGTAAACAACAATAGAAACAAAGAATCGTTGCTTGTTCTGAACGACTACATAGCTGCTACTAGATAAACAATTTCTATTTTTTCCCTCTCTTTTATTCACAATATTTATCTATTCACAATTATAAAAGAATATTTGACATCTTCCATGCAGGTTATTATTTATTTATTAACAATTTGTTATGTCGTCTCCGTAAATACATTTTGATATGATATTTGCAAATTTTTTTAAGTCTTCCGTGCTTCTTTAATGCAATTAACGAAACTACCATATATACCCTATGAATTAGTCGTTTTGGATGGAAACTATGATTTTGTATCCAGCATAAACATATAAAGATTTTCTGTGGAAACGCTTTCTCCCATTTGTTTGTAGTAACTTGCTGTGGGTAACTCCACATGACCTCACAGCTTTCGTTCTCATGGCGTGGCACAAAAACGTGTCGCTTATGCAGAACAGTGGCTTCGTTACCAGTGAGAGAAACCGCCTGGGGAATCCAAGAGTGCACATTCCAGGTCACATGTTTGACAGTAGCACGTGTCAGAGGCCCGGGTTATTCCACATGAACCACCTTCCAATTATTGTATGCTAATAAGCCACCGAGTTTATGATTCGTCATTGTTTTGTTTCGGCATATTAAGCGTATGGTGCCTTACACTTCAGGACACATATTACTAGTAGGTTTTTTAGAAATTTGTTAAGGCGAGCATTCCGCTATGTAAGAGCATTAATTGAATATTTGCAAGAAAAACTTTGAAATGTTTCTATCCTCTCCATATGTCCAGGGTTGTCACGTATAACACTTTTCGCATTTATATATAAATAAAAAAGGTAAAAGCTATATATGGATAACACATTATTCACATATAGGTACTATTAAATTAAAACCAAATGTTTATTTTGTGAATCCATTTACACGAAGACGAATAATATACGAGGGTATATACATAAGTTTCCGGCCTAACCATTTTCTAGGTATGATAAAAACGAAAATATATATTTTTTACTTTTCAATATAGTTACCATTTATTGCAATACACTTCTCGCAACATTTCAACCCCCCCCCCCCCCTTTCAAATGGTCAGAAGTCTTGTCTGCAAAAGGGGCATAGACAACATCCACCACTACTTTGTCACGCTTAATTTTTCTTCCTCGAAGGTCCTTTTAGAGTTATGAGAAGAGGAAATAGTCACTGGAAGCAAGATCTGGTCTGTAGGGTGGATGATCGATCTTCTTGAAGCCACATTTCTTCACAGCTTCCTTTGCAACAAGAGCTTTGTGAAGAAAGCGCACACAACCACTCAGCTTTTCTCGCCTTTTCTCTTTGATAGAAACACGTAGTCTGTGCAGTAGGCCAGCATAATACTCCCCATTTACTGTGGTGTTCCTTTCCTTGAAGTCAATGAAAAGTATTCCTTCATAGTCCAAAAAAATTGTGGCCATGATCTTCTTGGTTGACTGAGTGACCTTGTCATCAGTGGCGATGTTTCGCCAGGTTTTCGCCACTCCATTGATTCTCTTTTGGACAAGGGATCATAGTAGAGGGCCCCAGTTTCATCTCCTGTAACAATCGTTTGCAGAACTTCTCTCTCGTTGCCACGGTAGAGCTCCAAAAATGCCTGACAACAGAGGACTCGTTGCTGCCTTCGGACTGAGGAAAGAGGTATATGCATCCATGTTGCACTAACCTTATTAATGTTTAAATGCTCATGAATAATTCGAAGGACTGTTGTTTTAGAAAGGCCAAACCTTGCTGCTATTTCTGTAACTGTGAGCCGCCGGTCTTCCATAATTTCATTTCCACAAGAGCAGTGTTTTCAGGAGTGAGCACCTCCAAGGGCCGACCTGCACGCTCTTCGTCTTCAAAACTTTCTCGATCCATTCGAAAAAGTTCGATCCATTCTTTTACGATAGCATATGAGGTGGATACTTCCCCATATACACCGTCCAATTGCTGTTTTATTTCATTTAGAGTAAGTCCTTCTTTTGTGAAGAACTTAATAACAGCTGGATACTCCATTTTGAATATGTCACACATAGCCTTTTTTATGCAACTATGTCGGGATAACTGAACATAGTGGAGCGGAAGTTACAACTACAATTATTTACTTAACAGATAAGATATGACACCAGATAAGGGCTTTGTGAAGGCGATAATCCTTATCGGCGAGGCCGGAAACTTATGGACCTACCCTCATAATTGAAGACTTAAGTTTATATAAATTATAAAACAATTAGAAGTAAATTGTCTAATATTCTTGGTTACTGCTTGACTACCTATTGCAAGGGTTTCCGATTCTGAAGATTTGGTGAACTGAAATGGTGGAGTTCAGTGGATAAAAAATGCAAGGATATCCGCAAAGGAGATGGGGCACTTGAGGATTTGCTTAATGTGCATAGGTGATATTTTATTTTGTTTAGGCTCATTATAATATATGAAAACATTAAATTGCTTTTTGTTTTTCTGTAAATTGTAAAGGAATTAACAACTTCCCTTTTAAGTTGATAACCTCCTGGCGGATCCTTTTATCAACAGATATTTATCTTAGTTTAAAAGAAATGTTTTTATTTGTGTATTTATAAGAAGTTGCATTAATGGATTTCATAACAGAGAAACAAAAAAAAAATGCTTTACATCCTATATTAGTGCCATTACCACAATTTTACTAGATAATTTTATTGAAGAATCAAATATTATGTGTAACAATTAAAAACATCAGAACATCACTGGCCTACTAGATCACACCAGATTTCCTCCCAATGCACTATATTGAGGTAACCGTTAGTTTGCCAACTCACTTGTTCTGCAGAATATTTTGATATTTAATTTTCTATCTAGTGTTAACACTTCTATGCGCATTATCAATGGGGAAATGTAAAAATAAACTAAGTAGATCTTTTGATTTGTTTAGTTAAAATTATTATATGTTTTACTAATAATACAAATTTATTATTTTTACTTTGGACTTGTTCTAAATATAATCGCAGAAGAATCATTTAAAAGATTGTTTTTACTTTTTTTTTTTTATAATTTTGTTTGTAGTATCTACTCTATGCGCGTGAAAACATGGGTAAAAATAGTTCAGTTTTCACACTGCAATTTCACTTACCAATAAAGAATTATTTATTTCAATCTTTCTTGGGCTTCCTATTCCATTTAAACCGAATTTATATTATAGTAAATGACAATGAATTTCTCAGCTATTATGGAATTTTATTTTATTTAGAGCGCATATTACCCCTAGAGTGTATGACATATATTTGGTTTGTTATAACATGTAGACAAACATCCTCAAGTATTCAAAAAGCGCAAGCAAAACTCATAGATAGAAGAATGAAGGTATTATGTTGCCTATGAACATTTTAAATTATTAATTATTACACGTATGTGCTTGCTCCCCCCCCCTTTTTTTTTGAATAGTGTTTAACGCCCATTTTCACTACTGAGGCACCACAGGCGGTGGACACCAGGAATAAAATGAAATGATATATTGGGAAAGGATTATTAAGGAAGGAAACGTTCCAGGCCTAAGTTTAGGGTACCTACCCGGCATTTGCCATTTATAAGGACTGACGAAAACCTGGGAAAAACCTCAGTCAGGTAGGACGGTCCTGGTGGGATTTGAACCCCAGACCTCCCGCTCACGAGTCCGCGCCTTAACGACCTCGGCCACTCCTGGCGGTGTGCCAGCCCATGAATAGTAAAACATTAAAAGACAGTGAATTATGAACACGGTGCTTAAATAGAATGTTCTATATTACACTCGTTTTAATGAAGACAGTTTGAAATCCAGTGAATTAATAAGTGAATTGTAAGCTTTTGGAATATTCATATAAATTACAATCCCACATATATATTCCCGTATTTTGTCTCAAAGGATTTTTGTTTTGTGTCGAGTGAAAAAAAAAATGAAAATCACATAAATTTGGATATTCAACAGTGCATTAGAAATGATTAAATAAAATTCCCAATAAGTAATGACATGTTCAAAAGTCAGCACGTGGAGTTTTGAGGTGTCTAAATGCCTATGTCAGGAAAAACCTGGAAACCTTGTTCCTTTCACAATCTCAACTTAGATAAAAGCCGTACTTTCCCATAAAATCCTGCATTCCAAAGGCCAATGAGCTGGCTTTTATTTGTGAAGGTCATTAATCTTTAAAACACATTAAGTATAAAATTGTCTCGTCCTAAGAAGTAAATTTCCTTGTCAGGCACTAGCAAATTTTAGTAATGAATCCTAGTGATAACGCCCAGATAGATATTCTGAATGAAAATGGAAATTAAAAGGATTCACAAAAAACAGCAGTTGTTCTCAGTATATGATTATGCATTGACATTGAATACGGACCGCCATGGGTGGCTGAGGTCGTTAAGTCGCGGACTCGTATGTGGGAGGCCTGGGGTTCCAATCCCACCACGACTGTCTGAGGTTTTTTTTCCAGGTTTTCCTCAGTCATAAATAGCAAATACCGGGGAGGTACCCTAAACTTAGGCCTGGAACGCTTCCTTCCTTAAAACTTTTTCTTTTTTTTCCCAATATATCATTTCATTTCATTAATTTTCAGTGTTCACCGCCTGTGGTGTCTCAGTAGTAAAAACGGACGTTAAACACGATTGAAATGTGGCTTACAAGGACATAGAGGAGCTACATACTAACAATTATAACACCAAGGGTCATTCAAATGAAAAGATGGAAGGCGAATTGCGGACACATCTGTCAGTATCCGCACAATTGTCCCACTGCGTCACAATTCGCCGGATACCAGTTGCTTTAAAGTCCTTCGGTTGGGAGCGAAGTCCCTTGCACCGCTGCCTCGATCTCTGTGCGCCGACTTTAAGGTCCTCTTCAGAAGGCCAAACACATGAAAATCGGAACTGTGTGGCGGATGCTTCAAGACCTTCAACTTGAAGCGTGATAAGGCATCCTGTGATCTGTATTGTCGTGGCCTACGTGAAATCCGACGTTCTTGACCGTTGTCAGAGGCGGCGTCGTGTAACTGTCAGAATTAATGGCGAGGATATGAAGGGGAACTCATGATCGAACAAAACAATAAGCATGCCTTTGCTGGGCAAGGCATTGAACGTCTTCGGCGTTGGTGACGAGCTGTATTCCATTGCTTATGGGACCAACGAGTTTCCAGGGTGTAATGACCTCACGTTATTATTACAAATCTCGGCAAAAATCCAGTTCAGATATTTTTGTGCTAGGTGTATCCGTTCGACCTTCTGCGCAGTACGTCATGGTTTGGCAAGTGCTGATGGTGTAATGTATGGACACTGTCATCCCCGGTGATATGCCTATTGACTCCATGTAGCTTCTCAACAGTCGCCGGAGAGATGGCACGGTGGGCCTGACCAGTCCTTGTATGTTCCAAAATGTTTGTCCAGAACGGAATCGTGCGATTTTCTCCCTCCTCTCGTCAAATACGTGTGGATTTTGAAATTCGCCATGAAGGAAATAGTAGCCGGCATTGCTGGCACTGTTTTTCCTCGCTTCCACAGGCTTTCAATCACATGATAACGTAGCAAACCCCCTCCTTATTGCATTTTCCTTACAGTCAAATGGGGCACGATTAACCCAGTTTATTTTTTAAGTTAAATAGTACGGTTTAGGCAATGTGTGTTCCTTTTTACGACAAGCTTATTTAAATGTTTTTTAATTCACTTCAATTGCTAGGCTACTTTCAAGGCAACAAGTTGTTAGTGGTTTAGCGTAAAAAGGGGGGACCGAAAAAGTTATTACCTTGGCCCCTGCAGCATATAAAGCGGCATCTATTCTCCTCTATTAAATCTAATCGCTTCAGCCTGTATAGAGAGAAAGCTTCTGGGAACTCCCTTTTGAACAAGTCGGAAAGAATTCCTAGTTCTCTACGTAGATCAGTTGGCGTGGCCTGCTATAGACTTGCTACGGGTCACCTGTATAGAACTGAACTGACTGAAACAGATGCACGCCCTCTTTACGACCATGGCGTATCCATGAATGAAGAGCTTCACAGCATTTGCCCTGCTGTTCTCTTTGCATGTTATTGACAATGCCCTTGATGATTTTTTCATCGTTCTTCTTTGTACTGGGCTGCTCGCCGACTTATGACTTAGAAAGACGGGCATAGGATAAAAAAATAGATTTTTAAATTGCTTTTACTTGGAGAAGCTATCTTTATATTTGAAGACACCCTATAATCGTTACTTTTGAAGCAGAGTTGAAGGTGATGGTTACATTGCTTAAACTAGAGTAAAGTATATCTTATTTCTTAGCAATAGCAATTTTCCCCTATTTATAAATTAAAATATCCGTCCCATTTGACTCTAGAGTATTCTTAATTATCCTAATATCTCTGTTCATATTTATTATGAAATACAGTTTGTATCATTGCATAACATGCTTCGATTTAAAGAAAAATTAGAATAGTAACTTGTGCATGCAAAGGGGTACAATGCACATGTCAGCATTTCGTAAACAAAGGCGTAATTGTTACCAATACAAAAATGAGAGAATGGCAGCTTGATTTAAATACACACTTTTCTCAGATACATGCCTTTAAACGATGTGAATTACAAATTCTACTTACATGGAACCTTCGAGTAAGAAATCCCAATGCCGTGACGCTCTCTGGACACACATTCACACAGCTGGCAACGCGACACGTCATGAGCGTTAAGTATAGTACCACATTGCAGGAACAGCAAACAAACCTTGGCCGTGAACGAAAATATTCATCACCGACTTTTAAAGAGATGCGGCTCAAATGAATGGCGCGGATGGCGTTGATTCATAAGTGGCGGCTCAGGCAGAGCTTCTGCGTGAAAAGGAGGGGCGGGGGGGGGGTGGAGGCATGCTATGAGTAACACATCATTAGTCCCACAGCCAGCCTATTTACTTTACTAAATTCTACTTGTGAAAGCGTTGAAGCCATGGGCGATGCCTAAGCTGGGTTCACAATGATGCCATAAGTCAAGATATGCTAACCATTTTATAATAAAAATTTACTATTTGGGTACTAGGCTTAACAAGAATGGCGGGTGGGGAGAGGGGAACAAAAAAGAAAGTTCTAGAAAAATGTGGGCTGCCTTTGAAAGCTATTACTGCCTGTAGGTATAAAGTACCAGAAATGCATATAAAGTGACTGGAGAAAATATATACAGTAGTGTAGAGGCTAAAATGATGTTTGGGGTAGTGCGGAGGGATGGCTAAATGTAGACTTGATTTACAGAAATTTCTGCAAAGAAATGACGGGCCTACCAGTAAGCTCATCAAACAGGGTTGTACAAACTGAATTAGGCAGAATATGGTGTAAAGGAAAAATAATGCAAGAATTCTGAAATATTGATTAAGGATTAAGAATTTAGGATTAAGATTATATTTTGAAACACTGTCTAGTGACGTAAGAGAAAGTGAGGGGAGGAAATACTTGGGTTAGTAGAACTCAATGAGATTGGAAAAATTTGACTTGGGTTTGCTGTGGCATGATATAGAAGGTAAAGAAAGAGGTTTTTGTAAAAAAATTAAACAAAGAATTGATGATACAGAAAGACAGGACATATCAGGTAGTTTTAGTAGCAAGAAGTCATTGATCGCTTACAGGGGGTTAAAGGAAATATGGGGTAGAGAGAATTGTGTGGATGAAGGTGACAGGTGGACGAGGGAGGGAATCGCATGGACCCGGACAGGGGAAGTGAATCTGAAAGGAATAAGAGGAGGTTTAAATATAGAGGAATGTCCGATGTGTGGAATGCAAGAAAGTTACTGGCGTGCAAGTGTGTAATGTAGAGAAACTAAAGAAATGAGAGCAAAACTTAGGAATGAGAATTGGTTGCATAAAATAAATGAGGAAACAAATCGGGTAAAAATACAATTTAATTTGGTTTTTGAGAGTTAATTTTTAGATGTAGTTTGCCTGATAGTTGAGTAAATTAGGGTCACTTGGTTACACAGCAACTCGGGAAGATTTACTACAGTGACTATGGTTGTATTTTCTTGTATGACTGAGGGACTGTACAAGTTTGTTGTATTATTAAGTGGAAATAATTTATATACAATAATAAAAAATAGTGTTAAACACGAGAAAAGATACAGTCACAAATGAGTAGGACCTTTTACCGAGCAGGATGGCTCAGTGCTAACGCTTGACAATTGCGAGGTGCCGAGATCGATTCCCGTTGAATGACGTTATTCTTGTTTTCCCTGGGCTACTTAGGCGAATGCTCTCCCATTTCCTTCCATGTCATTCTCTTAGTTTCTCACGTGCTTGAAAATGCCAGAACGAGGTGGGTGGGCTGGGGTGATGTGATGGTTACAGCTGTAAAGTTTCTGTTCCGACAGGGGGGGGGGTGCACCGGCGTCGACGTGTTATCGCCCATGGATCCTGGACGCCCTGGTCTCTTTCCCCCCTTTCTCCTGAAAGTGTCACCATTGTCCATTGCATTGTAGGCATACGCACAAACGGCCTTTCCGCCACGGGTGGCCGAGATCGTTAAGGCGCGGACTCGTGGGCGGGAGGTCTGGGTTCGAATACCGCCAGGACCGTCCTCCCTGGCTGAGGTCTTTTCCAGGTTTTCCTCAGTCCTCATAATGGGCAAATGCCAGGGAGGTACCCTAAACTTAAGCCTGGAACGTTTCCTTTCATAAAAAAAAAATCCTTTCCCAATATATCATTTCATCTCATATATCATCAGTGTCACCGCCTGTGGTGCCTCTGTAGCAAAAACGGGCGTTAAACACAATTCGTTCATACAAAAGGACTTGAGCACAAGCACCGTAATATTTTGCTTCGTTTTACCGCCACGAAGGGCCGAGGTCGTTAAGGCGCGAATTCATTAGCGGTAGGTCTGAGGTCCGAATCCCACCAGGACCGTCCTCCCTGACTGAGGTTTTTGTCCACGTTTTCCTCAGTCATAAGTGGCAAAATCCGGGGAGGTACTCTAAACTTAGGCCTGAAATGTCCCTTCTTTTAAAAAAAAAAATTCTTTCCCAATATATCATTTCATCTCATGTATCATCAGTGTCACCGTCTGCGTGCCTCAGTAGTAAAAACGGGCGTTAAACACTACTCATTCAAATTTGCTAACCAATAGCAAGAACGCGTGACCCCCTCTATATGTTGAACGTTGTAACTGCATCATACAATTTTGGATTAATGATCCAAAAGTTTACAAAATTAGGAAATATTAAAAGAAACAGTTTTTCAAAATGGTCACTAATAAATATACTTTAGATCATTTTATCATATTTTCTTTTGTCATTAATGAATTGTGAATAAAAACTAAAAACAAAATATTCTCAAAATGGAAAACACAAAAAGAAAATATTGTGCACAGTGTTCTGTTAGTATCGGCAGAAGATCATGCTTGAACATGTCAGCTTTATTTTTGTGACCTGAATGATCTTTGTTTAGAAATGATTCGGTGTTCTGATTGATTGGCGCACTATGCTGCACAGCGCGCATTGTGTCTAAACCAACAACAGAAAAAAAAGTGGACTCCTCTAGCAATTCATTTACATTAATACATGTATGAGATTGTTTCACACTGTATTTCAGTCAAAACCAGCACAAATTCTTTAACTAAAATGACATACAAACGGTATTGGTTTTAAACAACTTTGTAGAACATCAAAGTAAATATAAAATTGCTCTAATTATTGCCAAACTGGCAAAAGAATTTGAATTTCTAAATATACATACGCGCCAAATTATGTAACTTCTTCTTTTAACATTTCTTGTAATTAAAAATTCACATTATGAAAAAAAAATCTCAAAATACCAATACTTAGGGCTCAAAAAATTTTGAGTTCGTCTAGCGCAAAATATATTTATGGTAAAATTTTTGAAATTTATTTATTAGATGTTCTATATCTATATCTATAAGCAAATGCTACAAAATTTAAGGTAGGCGTTGCTGCAAAAGAGCAAATCAAGCGAGGTTGTTGAAAATAATTAAAAATAAAAATAACTTAAAAACTGCACTATAAAATTTCAGACAACTGCACACTTTCAGGAAAAATAGGGACAATCAATATGAACAATTTTTATATTCGAGAAAGCTTCGTTCGGGAGTTTGACACTTTGTTGTGTGTGTACAACACACTGCAGAACAACATTAGCAAAATAAGTTTTTCTTTAATATAGACCATGTTGTTATATAATGCAATTTTACACATTAAGAGAACTTATTGATATGATTTTCATGCATGGAAAGCCAAATGAAAATTATAAAGCGCGCTGCAAGTATTGCGATCAAAAAGCGAGGGGAAATAATCATAGAGAATATTTTGTAGCTTTCACTGACGTAACAACATGATACATAGTTCGTGAATTGACTACAGCAAATATTAGAAAGAAAAAACTATTGGATTCACACAAACAGAAAATGATGAGCACTAATTATCTTAGACTTTTACAGTTACAACAGCTACTCAGAATGCCCACCATCGGCGTCGATACACTTCTGAGTACGTTGAACTACTGACTGAGCAACGTTTGCGAAAGTGTCCTCAGCGATTGCAGCACATGCCGTTTCAATTTCTTCCCGAAGTGCTGTCAGGGTAGCGGGTTTTCTACGGTATACAACATCCTTAAGAGTTCCCCATAGGTAGAAGTCCAACGGAGTTAGATTCGGAGAACGCGGTACACACGTTTCCATTGCCTTTGAACTTCAACAACATTCTCGATTTTCCAATACCACCTCAAAATTGCTTTCCGCTGTTCAAACGATAATCTTGGTTCCATTTTGTTGTAGCAACGCTAGCATAATGTAATATGAGTCACATCTGTTTACAGAACATCATACTACACATTACTGTTGTTTTTCGGTCCAACTTTGAAATATATTAAACCGATATCTACTGTAAAAATGTGTATATTTTTTTAGGCACTCTCGGTATTTAATTCGCTATTTATGCCTTCGTTTTGTAGCCAGTTTATTTTCGTAGAACTTTTACTCGTTGCAGAAACCTCATTTTGTTGGAAACCCAAATTTCGTACTCATGTAAAAGCACAGTAACCATGAGTGTGTACTTTTTTTTTTTATCTTGTAATTTCTTATTTTAGAATGTTATATTAACTGTTTCAAATAATGATTTTTTTTTCATTAGATATTCATACTTATAACTTGAAATGCAACCTAGACATTTAAATTCTGTTAGCCTTTGCATACTTTGTTATTAACAATCTAAACTTCTCAAGATGACTGGCTAAAAACGTCGTTACTTTTATTTTTTTACTGAAACTGATAAACTGCTACGTTTATAATATGTATTACTTTTAATTATTTTCAGTATTAAGATTGAATAATTAGATTTACCTTTAGCTATAATTTACCATAATCTGTTATAATCTTCCATCTTTGATGACTTCTAAATGTATATATTCAATTTATATCAACTAGCAGAAAGACGAAAAATATATTTTATGCAAATCAGTTTCTCTGCACTGTAAAGCATTCTGTAAATCCACTCTATCCTTGAAATATCAATAACGTTATCAACGAGGAACTTTCCAGACCCCAAAATTATCTCCGTAAGTAACCATTTCGTTGTCTTTTGACGTATTGTTTAAAAAAAAAAAAAAAAAAAAAAGACGTAGGATAAGGTGCTATCTGAAACCGACAATGCCTATAGTGGCGTGGGTGGACACTGGAAACTCCAATTTCCCTTATCGTCCCAATGATAGTAAATTTCCCACTTTCACTACCTCCATATCTGTTAAACGTCACAAAGGAAAACAGTAGCTTGCCATGTTGTACTTGTATGTAGATATGCATGAAACGGTGACTGCATGGATGACACCTATAGAATTTGCAGTGTTTGAATTTCGTGATTTATTAACTTAATATACAGGCTGTAAACGTTAAACAAATGGTTCATGTTTTTTATTTAATGCTTTTTTGATAATACACCTTTTCAATAGAAGGATTCAATAACACCAAGCGCCTTTACAAGGAAGACAATATTTTAAAATGCATTGTATTGCCTTGGTAGCCAATAAACATACACGCAGTGGTAAACACAAGAAGAATTTAGTACAAATAAATTTGTCATATGATATAGCAGACATTGCCTTAACAGTGAAATCTAAGTAATTTTATTGAATTTAGAATCTATTGTATTAGGCTTGTTTATAGTTTTGTATTTTTATGTTTTAATAATAAGAAATTAATTATTTTTTTCTATTTTTTGTCCTTTTCTGTTTGCACTTTTAAATTCCCTTCCTATGCTGCTATTCTAATTTTTAATTTATTTTTTATATTTCATAATGTTTCTTGATTGTCAATGAAAGTTGATCTAACAGTTTATCTGTAATTCAGTGTCTATAAAAAGAACGAACTTCAAATAAAAATAAGCTGGAGAAATTTGAAAACCATGCTTCATTCTGTGCTAGGGTTGAAAGACGGTTGGCATACAAATCGACTGCAGTCATGGCTACAGTAATTGTCTTGATTATTAAGGAGGAATCTCACTATTGGATTTTCTTTCAGAAGAGTGGACCGTACCTTGAGATTGCTATGTTTGCCCACCTCAAAATAAAAGCACATCAACACCTCGTTCAACTATTTAGTTTCAATCGGCAATTACTATCCCCGCAGTTCATATTCACTTTTCTTCTAAACGATATGGAGTCTAATTCTTATGACAGTATGACAGTCCACTGAAAGTTCCTGCTTTTGGTATGCATGTATAGGAACTAATGCTTCTCAAAACATTCCCCTTGAAATTCATTACCTGTCCATTCGATGAAACCGGACATCAAAGATCTTATTTGTTTTTCTACAGGCATCAGCCCAGTGAAAGCCTCAAAACAACTTCAACGATTTTAACGCATAATTCTCGAGTTTTCTTCTTGGTGAAGAAGAAGTCACATGTACAGAACCAGTGCTATGGGACAGATGATTAGTTAATTACACTCCTGAAGTCGCCATTCCGCAGTATGAGACGATACATTGTAATACGAGCTGAGGTCGTACTGTGAGCACTTTTTTTCAGGAATGTTGGTAAACAATACTATTTGGTATTAACCCGACGACCCTCACGTGGTAACGGGGTGTCGGCACCAGAGAGAGGAAACAAGGAGGTAACTATTCTTGCTAGTACTTTTGCATCTTTTTGCTTTTGATGACTTATCTTCGTTGGGAAGATAACATGTGCCAATTGCCATATACCGAGGATGCCAAAAAATGTATACACACTTTCACAGTAGATATCTATTTACTATATTCAAAGTTGAACCGAAAAACAACAGTAATGTGTTGTATGATGTTCTGTAAACAGATGTGACTCACATTACGTTATGCTAGTGTTGCTACAACAAAAATGGAGCCAAGATTATCGTTCGAACAGCGGAAAGCAATTTTGAAGTGGTATTGGAAAACCTAAATTGTTGTTGAAGTTCAAAGGCAATGGAGACGTGTATACAGAACAGAACCGTCAACAGGAGCAACAATTGCACGCATTAGAGACAAATTTGAGACTCATGGTACCGCATGCGATGTTCATAAGGACACATTTCGCACAGCAACAAGCCCCGGGTCCTTGGATATGATTTTGGAACGTTTTGAGCACTCGCCGCAGAAATCTACAAAGCAATGTGCACGTGGATTAGCAGAACCAGCGTACGTCGTATTATTAAAACAGCAAAGTTGAAAGTTTTCATCCCAAGACTTTTGCATGCATTAAATGAAGATAGCCCTGGTCGGAGAATGCAAACGATGTTCAATCAGTGGTTCAACGTACTCAGAAGTGTATCGACGCCGATGGTGGGTATTTTGAGCAACTGTTGTAACTGTAGAAGTCTAAGATGATTAGTGCTCATCACTTTCTGTTTGTGTGAATTCAGTTTTGTTATGTTAACATAGTTTTTTCTTTACTTGAAGTGTGTACACATGTTTTGTCACCCTCTATATCTGCCCATACGTCCAGATCCTGCGATTGGACACCAAGCAATTTGCAACAGTGTAGCAGTGCACGGAATATTGCTTGACGATACTCTACAAACAAGCCTAAAGATGTAATAGCTGGAAGAAAGTTTCACTGTAGCTAGAACTGTTGTATTCACCTTGCTCTCAGTACAAAGCCAAGGCTATGTTAATTATTGATGAACACCTAAGTGTACTCGAAGTGAGCAGAAGTTGCAATCTTTTTGTAACTGTAAACCTATGTTTCGTCAAATTTTATGATGCCAAAATCAGAACAGTATCGACCTCGAATGAATGCTAAGCATTTTCTTGGACTAATCTCAACTTCTACCAAATCCACTGAAAAGACCGCATCCGCATCCTAACAGCAAAACATTTATAAAGGAATTTTGTGTGTGTGCTAAGGTTATTCGATTATAGTTCTTTAATAATTTAATTATTTCTGTCACTGGGCTCTGTATTGAAATTGTCGCTTATGAAAGCACATTCACATTTACCGCCACGGGTGGCCGAGGTCGTTAAATCGCCGACTCGTGAGCGGGAGGTCTGGGGTTCGAATCTCGCCAGGACCGTCCTCCCTGACTGAGGTTTTTTCCAGGTTTTCCTCAGTCCTCAAAAATGACAAATGCCGGGGAAAACCCTAAACTTAGGCCTGGAACGTTTCCTTCCTTAAAAAAATGCTTTCCCAATATAGTATTTTATTTCTTGTATCACCAGTGTCCATCGCCTGAGGTGCCTCTGTAGCAAAAAACGGGCGTTAAACACCATTCATTCATTCACGTCCACATTTTAATTCGCAAACCAAACATACGCTATATTTACTGCTTGTATTTAATTGCCAAATGACTTTCTAAATCGTTGGCTACACTGTTTAGCCACCAATGATGATTTAAAACTGTAAAATATCATAGTCAGAAAATCTTGTTGATTTAAATCTAGTAACATGATCGACTGTTACGCTAAAAATATTTAGCAGCAAAATTAGATGATATATTTTAACAGCAATTAGTTAATCTGATATATTATAATGTGTTTCAGTTTTCAGAAACTTTCAGTGTGAACAATGGACTATGAAATATTAACACTCATTCAAAATGTATATTAATTTTGTAGGGTGTAGCCTTAAATATCTTTTAGAGGTGGAATTTTAATAGTTATATATTACAGAAACTAATGATATTTTAAATATGAGAGTTGAAAAGCTATTTTATTTAATAATGATAAATGTTCCCAGTTCGAGGAAAGTTTAAATATACAATTAAATAGTGTTGATAACCTGAATAAATGTTCTAAAGAGTTTTAAGCAATATATATATATATATATATATATATATATATATATATATATATTTCTCTTACCTCAAACATCCCATGAAATTATTATTTTAAGTATAACAAATGACCTTTCTCGATACCATTTATTAAATTTAAAAATTTCATCCCTTCCGTTGCAGAAGGTAAGTATTTCTAGAATATCTTAAATAATACGTAAACCATGTTGTATGTTTAGCAGGAAGATGTTTAGGAACTTTTAATAGGCATGTGCATATATGCAGTCAGCTGTTTAGTTTAAGCGGCAGTTGGAAAACACTCTCATTTGTCTATGCGCCTTTTATCGCAGAACAATCCATTAGTCACATTTGTTGTTATCTAAAGTTGATGATTTGAGCTTGCTAGTCAAGGACACGGTACAGGAATCAACTGTGCTGTGACATGCGCTGCTGAAAGGGTTTGCTATTCCATTCTCCTCTGCGGAATCTGTTTTTCAGAGCCCACACAGCAATTTGATTAAGGATTATGCTTCCACATTGCCCAGACATACACCTGAGGGGACATTTCCCATGTCTGGTAGTATGACATGCCCTACGTGTATTTCAGTCACAACCAGATGTTCTGAAGCCAACAAAAAAAAAATTACATTTCATGTTAAATAACGAAGGACGTTCCCTTTGAAAATACAAAAATAAAGGAGAAGAATAAAAAAATAATAATAAATTAGAAAATTGAGGAAAGAAAAATTAAGAGGAGACAAATTAAAATGTATGTAGATGTTTTTAAAGAAAATTAGTTTGTGACCGTTGGTTTCTGATGCAAGGACTCCAGATTCAATACAAATCGAAAGGTATATTTCTTTGCTCGCATAGATACACAGACATTTACTCCCCTCTTCGAATGTTGAAGACAATTATATGAAAACTCCCTTGAAAATCTCCCTCTCTCTCCCATTTTT
Organism: Metallyticus violacea; assembly: GCA_030762175.1. NCBI lineage: Eukaryota > Metazoa > Arthropoda > Insecta > Mantodea > Metallyticidae > Metallyticus > Metallyticus violacea. Next base: position 79,274,750 of record CM060838.1, read on the forward strand.
CCAAATCTTTAACTGTCCTACTGTCCATGCTGTTTAACAGTTAACAGGTTAGTAATTTTTACATTATTTACTTGCCCAAGCATTTGTACATTTTCCATTAATCATCTTGCTCTCCCAAAAAGAGTCCATAATACCCTATGATATTTTAAAAGAAACTCTATTAATAAAGCAATACGTTTTTTCCACGTTATGCACTTCTTAACGGCACACTTAATCTATATAAATACATTAGTTTAAAAGTGTGCCCCTATTTAAGTGAAATTAAAATAAAACATTCAAAATATAAGTTATAATTAGGGCCCTTTTCCGAAGACATTTCAATTATTAATTTATAATGGTGTTTTTAGAACCAACTTTAATTAGAAAATGACTTATTTAACAATAAAGATAAAATCGCTTTCAACATTTTGATTTTATATATTCAGCTACTGAACAATTAGCTTATTTCAAACTGTGTTTACGATATTATTTCTCAATACATCCACCAAATAAGCGCAAATGCAAATACTTAAGCGCTGGAAATAAATTCAGTTCAAACTGAAACAAGTATAAAATCATCGGGAAGTCGCTCCGCAGCCATTGCATAGCCTAAATTTTACTAAGGAAGCGAATTCGGTCGGCAGCACTGAATGCACACCAAGCGTTATTTTCCTCACTTAACTCACAAAGCAAGCACAACTCCAAAGTCCAAACCTCAGCAACGGTGGGCGGATTACCTTCTAAAACCCGGTTTCGAAGGAAGGAATGTCAAAAAATGTAGCAGTACTGAATTTCTCCTATGCGGAGTTACTTGTTGATGATCCGTTATAAGATACTGTAGACATATTTCAAAGCTCCCAATTAGTTCGGTTTTCCAGTTAAAATTATACTGTCAGTAGTTCTTACGCTTAACTGAGGAAAAAATGACAAATTTTATGTAGTTTTATGATGGATGCCCTTAACTGGATTTCAATCAGGATTTTAATTATGTGTAATTCTGGCAATGATTTTAACCGGCGGTTAAGACAAGACAAAAAACAGAGTCAAAAAGAATATTTATTTTAAACTTATAGCTCGATTTCCCCCCCCCCCTCCCTAACTTAAAAAGTGCTGGAGACAGATTTTGTAGCTCCTCGTTCATGTTTGCACAGCATCAAGAAGGATAATAATTGTGCAATATAAATACTACAGCTCAGAAACTACAAATGAAATGTTCTGATGCATGTCATAGCATCTATCTGAAACATATCTCCATAAAAATACATGCTGGTGGACTTTGAGCACAGGAAGTAATCCCTACGTAAGGAGTTACAAAAACCACAAGGATAAAAAATAATTATTTTTTATTGTACACACGTTAATTTGAAATAAACTTACAACTTCAAGTCTGTGAAATTATGTTTTCAGTAACTGCAAAAATGCCTGAGTCAAGCAATAAAGCATTTAGTGTGCTATTAGTGCTAGAGATTAAATAAATTTCTGCCGCGGCGCTGTTCATTTTTTTTTTTTTTTTTTTGTGGTGGCTTTGGAGAAGTATAAACAAACTAATAAAAAGTGCAAATCGCAATTTAAAGATAACAAATAGAGCAAAAGCGTTGCTAAAAAGAAAACTGAAAGCGGCAGGATTAAGTCAACCAGCAGGTCTGTCACTTGTTTCCTTAAAAGTTTATTTTTCAAAACACGATAACTTCTACAACTTTCAAGATAATTTTTATGAAATTTTGCACAGATATTTTTCCTATTCATGCCAACAAACTGAATCTCAGTCTTTAACATAATTAATTAATTTTTTTAAAAAAAAATCTTACAGTGGAAAACTGAAATATCAGTAAATAAACGTTTCCCTAATTTAAGTGTACTAAATATCAGTGTGTTTCAGTTTCTAAATTCAGATGTTACCTTTATAAAAAAAATGCAGAAAATTTCATAAGTGGGAAATAATTTTAAATATACAAATTTAGTATAGATATTTTCTTAACATAGACAAATATTATTAATTTATATTAAAGAACACGTGTAAAGTATTATGCACATAAACTTTCATTGCAATAGTTCTTATAAAAGTGGAGAAACAAAATGTGAAAAACATGCACATTTTTAGGTGAAAAAGGTGTATGAGGCCTCCAGATAAAACATCTATAAAATATTTATTTATATAAAGGAATTTCAACACCAGTAACAAAAATATAGACAAAAATAATAACAAAATAACATTAAATAATACATTAGTATTTGAAAATTTCATCCCTCTTTATTTTGCAGCAGAATCTTAAATCAGAATCTTAAACTACTGTTACTTAAATATTAATTAAAGTTGATTTAATTTGTCTTATCTTGAGTATCAGAGTAGATTAATATGATTAATTGATTTTTGTATCTCGAATTTAAAAGATTTAATTGAATATAATTGTTTATTGTTTCATTTTTTACTTAATACTTAAATTCCAATAAATTTATATAAAACAGAAATTGTCTCGTCCAACCATTCTTCACAGTAGGCATTCCATCTTAATTCTTTTAACACCTTTCGTCTTTTTTTTTTTTAATGGTACGCCCGTTTTTACTACTGAGGCACTACATGCGGTGGACACTGGTGGTACATGAAATGTAATGATATATTGGGAAAGGATTTTTTTAACGAAGGAAACGTTTCAGGCCTAAGTTTAGGGTACCTCCCCGCCATTTGCCATTTATGAAGAGACTGAGGAAAACCTGAGAAAAAAAGAACTCAGTAGTGGAGGACGGTCCTGACGAGATTCGACCCAAGACCTCCCGCTCAAGAGTCCGCGCCTTAACGACCTCGGCCACCCGTGGCGGTGACCGTGATATGACGAAAGATAAAATCTGGGTATACTTGAACATGAATTAAATCTTAGCTTATACAATGCAATACTATATTTCAACAGGAAAGACTCGAGGTTTGGAAGACAATAAATAGTGTTTCTAGACAACAGGTTGTTTTAAAATCCTATTCAAAAAAGATCACCAAGAAGAAATTGTTGTAGATGCTCTCTAGAATAACTTCTGTCAAACATTTCCAAAAATTCCATGATATTGATGGGCAATTTCTCATGAACTAGAAAGGCTTATTTACATTCCCTCCACGTTCGACGCATAGCTCCTACCTGTAAGGGTAACCTCACAGTGGGCTAAGAAGCATGTCAGCAAATAAGGCTGGATAAATAATAAACAAAACTCTTGGGAGAGGGACACTGTTATTGAAATAGGCAGGACAATTTTCAGATTCGTAAGGAGACAATCATTTAGAAAGGGCATTGAATTTCATCAAAGTTAAACGCATGAAAGAAAACACGAGACTTAACGACACGGACTACAAAATGCTGGGAGGAATTTTTCTCAACGGCCAGATAAAAATACAAATGTATTATTGCATAGTATAAGTCGGGAATTAAAGTTATTTTGATTTTGGAGCAGAATCGAGCAGCAGTTCATCACTCCAGAAGCATGAGATGGAAAATACGTCAAGCGACCAGACTTTCCCACCGCATATGACCCGACACTGCAGGAATTCTTTCACTGAATTCTATTCCGGAATGGGAAAACCACCAGAGGCCGCATTCTGTTCTCATTCACATTCCCCCGCTCTGGTCTACACTTGGGCTCTTCCGTTCCTTAACCCAATTAACGTTCCTTCTCCCTGTGGGTGAACGAGGGTGACCCAGTTTAATTTAACTCGCCTCTATGCAATGGGGAACTCACCGCGGTCTCTGGACCTCCCCTCCCCCCAAAGAACCTTTGCGCAGAGTTACAAGAAATAACAAGAGAGGCAACAGTAAACATCCGGATGTACGCCGAAGTACCCAGATGTAGAGGTTTTCCCGGTCGCCTGGTCAGAATCTCCCGTTATGCATTCCTACGATTATAAATTCTGATTTAAGTGCAGTGCTTAAAATAACCCCACTAAAAATGTGGTTGTTGATTTCATTTATTTAGGCTTGCTCTTCATCATCTCAAGTCATCAGCATCCCATTCAATTCAGGGCGTGAAAAGGACCCTAAATTTTCCTCAGAGGCCTCTCCTTTCAGGCTTGAGGTTCTTTTGCGTGCTGTAAATCTGCGACACGGGACCCACGGCTTTTCTTCCGCAATGAAGAGCCAGCTTTGTAACGAAAGCGTGGTATTATAAGAAATCGTAACATTGACAAGGTATATCCTAGATACTGTATATCCTAGTTAGTGAAACATGCTGTATAAACCCAAACATTGTAAGATGCAGACGTAATAAATATTAAGGGTGACTTGCCTTGCCACCCAGAGGTGACGTGACCTGAAAGGGTTCTCAGAGAAACACTTGCATAAACAAAAAGCAACCCTCTTTTCCACTCACTTATAATATTATATCTACGTGTGCATGTTACAGACAGAATTATTGTGCTGATGAAGCATTGTTTAATTTTAAGCTTAACAAACCCAAACCATGAACCTCCTTATGAAGTCAGGACCTGGTGACTGTTAACCTCATAGTGTTTCAACAATAACGCTTAGTCTAGACCAGGTGATTATTACCCCTCCTTGGGCGTTACAATTATATAAAAAGTCCCTGAATTTATTCAGAGACAGGAGAGAAGCCTTGGTGCTTACAGGTACCACGTCCAACTGTATAGGAAAACCCTTTAATAATTACTTAAGTTTTAAACAGAGTTGGTTCAGTTATTCAGCATTCATCTGGAAACACCTCGTCTTTCCTGGAGGAGTCGACCTAGCTCGATTCCCCACAGTGTCGCCTATTATTCCAATATAACATCCCTTCTCGTCTTAGCCATTGAGAGTGAATACGGAAATTGTAGCACCGCATTAAACAGAAGAACATCGGCAAGTTGTAAGTCAGTCGACGGACATCACAGCTTGGACTTCGTTTAATAACATTCTGGTGGCATCTCGGCAGGCGGCAGTACACTTCCCTTCCGAAGGAAGCCATATTTAGAATTTTTACGCCCGAAAAAATACATTGATGCTGGCCAGGATTGAACCGGCGATCAGAACACTTGTTTTCGGCACAAATTTCACATGTACATGCATATTCTATGTAATGTATAAAAATGAAGCACCGAAAATTGCTAAGTCTCCTTCTTTTTCTTCTCCTTATTTGACGCTACAGACCGGGCCTGCCGCAGCGACCTCTGCTTCCTCTATCTTCGTCTTTCGACTTCATTGATAGAGGGCAGTATTGCAGGGGGCATGTGATCAACATGTCCCCTATCACACGACTTTCATGATTGAAGAACGCCACCTCTCCATCAGGCAACTTACCAATTGTTCTCGCAAGTCTGGGTGGACCCCGTTTCAAAATTTCAGAAAAATTCCTAAGCAGATACCAGAAATTGAACCCGAGTCTCTCGGCCAGCAATTAGCAATGCTAATCACTAAACCAAGGAGCTGGTCGAAAAATGCTAAGTACCTACACAAAATGGAAAACTTCGGATAACTGTGTACCCTTCTTCGTGATGAGCTACAGCCAACGAAATAGAATATCCGATAACTCGCGTTTTACGTACCTAAATGTAATGTTATGCTTATTATTTATTTATATACAATTTTTTCCCCTTTTCTATAATTAGTATAAAGAACGGGTAGGACCTCTGTGATAAATGCGGAGGAAAGATAGACCTCACAATAAGGAACAGTTTATGTTGACTTGACACTTAAGTACCTTGGGAGTGGAAACGAATGGTCTCAGACGATTCAATATAGAGCTGTAGGTATCGATATGGATCAATATCATAGCTACGTTGCGATATGACATGTCAAATGTCATTGATTGAGGCGCAGTGATAAGTCACTAGTCATGGATAATAAGTCAGTGTATAGCTAACAAATTCCATTTCAGTTCTGAGATTTCATACTTAACTAATCAATAAATTTTTCATCCGCTGGGAAAGAAGTGCGCATGCGCCGGAAATCGTGCGCTTAGATTGTCAGCATAGATCTTGAGAAGTACAGTAGAAAAATTGTATGAGTGATTATTGTATTTCAATTTCAATTAATTAAATTACGTATAAATATTAATTGTTGTGTAGTATGGCGCATAAAGACTGGTTGACGCTCACCTGGTATATAGCAATACACTGGCGGCTTGTTTGAAGATGAACTTAATAACTATGTATATAATGCCTGCAGCATCGCCCTAGAACATTTGTTTCTAATCATAAGGTGAGTATTTTTTAGCCCTTTTTAATCATAAATTCTTCCGTGTCCTATATATTTTGGATAATAACGATAGAGAAGCTATTCTACCGTGCGATCAAATCTGTTTTCCTCCGTAGTGTTTACCTATGCGCGAACGCGTTCCTCGACAAACCAATTTAAGAAGATCATTACTTACCAAATTATCAAATTAGGTGTTGACACTGCCCGCCTTCATTCTCCACACATTTTTGGCATCTCTTTAGGAAATTATAATCACTCGCTATAGTTACCACCACGGGTGACTGAGGTCGTTAAGGCGCAGACTCGTGAGTGGAAGGTCTGGGGTTCGAATCCCTCAGGACCGTCCTGAGGTTTTTTTCCAGATTTTCCTCAGTTCTCATATGTGGCAAATGCCGGGGAAATACCCTAAACTTAGTCCTGGAACGTTTCCTTCCTTAAAAAACCCTTTCCCAATATATCATCTCGTTTCATGTATCATTAGTGTCCACCGCCTGTGGTGCCTCAGTAGTTAAAACGGGCATTAAACGCTACTGAAAAAAAAAAAAAACCTAGTTTTAGTTCATTTTGAGAAATCCGGACAAATTACTGACTTATATTATTTTCAGTTTTTGTATGGTGTGCGGGTTCGTCTTGTACGCAACATTTTTTAATTTAGCACAGAGATAATAACTGCAAGCTGTTAAATCGGGATGCCGAGGGGGCACATACACCTAATAACTGTATCTTATGGAAACACATTGTGAATTATTGTTCTTGTGGAATTATTTGCAGTGTGAGCAGAATTCTGTTGAAAAAATGCATAATCATGTTTCCTGTCGGTTAGTTCTCTGAAAGAGGGGGAGAAGTTAGTATGGTATTCACATTAGTAACAGAAATCGACTCTTGTCTAAAAAAAAATTCCTTCACCACTGAGTTATCACATATGAATCACACATAAAGACAGACTGTGTAATTGTAAACACACGAGCTAAATATACTTTATGTATACAGTCGAAATAAGAAACGAACAACACAACACACACCCAGGAACAGCTGCGCTACAACTGCAACGATCAACAAGGTGAACAAGTGAGAAGCAGCCTTGCAAACGAGCTAGGATTTGCTTAATGGAAAAACTTCGCGCCGCGGAGAAAGCATAATTCATCGCACGGTATAAATCATATTTTATCACTTGCACTTATGTTCTAACGGATAAATATGAAATGAAATAAAACGTTTTCCTCCTTAATAATCGCATCTACAAATAAAGATTCACTATATCTGAAATCTTTTAAGGAAAATTTATTGCTTTTATAATAAAGATCGTTTACACAAACACAAATATGTTAACTCACTTACGTGAGTTTAAATGCTAATTTTAAAAAAATGAGCTTTAATTATCAGATCGCCAATACATCATTACCACCCTTATGTACCCAAAACTCAATTTTAAGACATAGGATCAGCGTAACACATAACGTTGTCATATATGTTAACTTTCCTTGTTCATAAGTGTTGAAAGACGATAGCGGCAAATTAGTTATATCTAGAAATACAAGAGCTTATCAGAAAGGAAATGGGAGGTTATAGGCAGGTTCAGAAAGTAATGGGAACCACCAATACGAAAAGTGAACGAGGAAAAACACGGTTTTCTCAGAACTATCTGTCGTGATTAGGTCACGGTTATTCGGCTTTCCTATTTTCAGAGTTCAATGCTAAATGTCCAAATGTGCACGGTTTATCAGAATTCGATTACAGAGCCCCGTGCGCTGAAAGTACCAGCGCAAGAATGCTAAAATCTGTCACTACCTGCAAGATAAATAGCGTAAACAAGGTAAGCGATTTTACATCCTTTATCTAATCGGGTTAATCTGGGGAAATCCTTGTATCCAACGTTTTTCTAGGAAAATTCCAAAATTATGTTTTCTCTGATAACATTCCAATGCGCATGACTCATGAAAAAATTAATTATAAATACCCTTTTCCAATGTGTGAAGCGCACTGATAACAAATTCAAGGTTGCTCGGTTCGATAACAAATTGCAAAGATGCGCATTTAGTAGTTACCTGCTCTTCCGCTACAGCGTCATTGTCTGTACATTGTGTGAACATTAATTGTAATTAATACTTTGTTGTGATTAATTTATGCTATGAAATTGGGTTTGGATTCGTTGAGGATTTGTGGGTTAATTAATTTGGTTACGGTAATAAGGATTAGGTGTTTATACGAATGTGATCGAAATTCATAAATCGATTGGTATCTCAGGGGTAATTGGTTGAACCTCCATTCAGTACCGCAATCTTGTATTGTTTAGTCCTCACTATAAGCTCAATTTACCAGCTGAAGTTTTTGTGACACACTATCACAGGTAAGAGAGATAATAAACAGGTAATAATGACATAAAGCTCATAGTTGCAATTTTCACCATTTATTAACACAATGTCATAAATATAGTTCCTATCAGGTCACGATAGAATCTTGAAAAACGTTTCCGTTTATCGAACTGATTAATTGAAAGTTCCTTCACACGATTTCATTTTCACATCAACTATCTTCACTTAAACTCTGACCTGACTTAACTGAACGACTAACAGAATTCTATAACTTATGTAAATTGTCTACCTGATAAATCCCCGTACCAGTATAACTTGTATCTCTTCACATTCCGCTCTTTCGCTTTTTCTTACACTTCTCACAACTAACAATCATTCTATAGTCCATTACAACTGTTTTTATTAATTCGACTGCCCGTCGTCCTAGGCGCTATAAATATAGTAGCATGGCTTTCTAAATGTCACGTAATATGGTCTTCCTACACATATTATCTTATTGGTGGGCTTTTATTCTAATTCATATAGTTCCCTTTTCATTGGCTATTTCTCTAAGATTTGAACAGGGTCCTCCCACGATCGATTCTTAGATCTTAGCTCTTAGGTACCGACCTGAATAACTAGGCTATAAGAAAAACCCGTTTCGGGAATGTTATGAGTTTATGATTTTACAATTTCCTTTATTATATATGCATTTTTTCGGCAATGCTATAACTTATTCCTTGGGATTGCGATAGTTCCATTATCTGGCCGCTTCCAAGGTTCCATTTTGACCAGAATCTCACAAAAGGAAATCCTCCAAGTCTTAAAGGTTACAATGCCTGTTAGTTCTAGGCCACTTTCCCTTTCATTTGTATTTGCCCTCTTTCTTATATCCTTTTGTGGTTATATTATATGTAAATATTATTTCTAAGCAGGCTTGTGATCAATGCTAGACAATAATTGTTTCAACCTACAATCGTTCCGAGTATATTTCGCAGTAAGGATTTACTTTATGAACGCCTTTGTCGCAAATAATTCAAGATACTAAAACTTCCATTCTCCAATAATGAAAAACTGAGTTGCAGGATGTAACATACATAAAGCGCAACAATTAGTGATATTTTTTTCCCCTTGCTCTTTTGAGTTATGGTGTAAAAAACAGAAATAAAGAACCAAAAGTAAAACCATTGTAATATTAGTTTCTTGTTACATTTGAGAGGGGCTGTGGTTCCAAATTACAGAGAGTGTTTTCAACTCTTATTGTTTTATTTTGTAGTATCGCTACTGCATCGGCACCCTTCTTGTGAAAATTAACATCAAAGGCAAAAACAAACCACATAGACTCTTTACGTAATAAGTGGATTAACTTCCCCGATTTTTCTCTCCAGATAACATCTGAACTATGAACAGCGGCCAGCAGTGGCTGGCCGTGGTTCAAAGTTGTGCAGTTTGACGAAAGTGAAATACATAAATTTTCCACAAGAGTTTCATTCCCAATTTTTTTTTTTTTTTGAGTAGTGTTTAACGCCCGTTTTTACTACTGAGGCACCACAGGCGGTGGACGCTGATGATACATGAGATGAAATGATAAATTGGGAAAGGATATTTTTTTTTAAGGAAGGAAGCGTTCCAGGCCTAAGTTTAGGTACCTCCCCGGCATTTGCCAGTTATGAAGACTGAGGAAAACCTGGAAAAAAACCCCAGTCAGGGAGGACGGTCCTGGCGGGATTCGAACCGCAGACCTCCCGCTCACGAGTCCGTGCCTTAACGACCTCGGCCACCCGTGGCGGTTTCCCAAATATTGAACTACTACTCCCATACATTAATACAAATACATTCGAAGTGTTGTGAAATGCAAATCTGTTTCTTTCTTGTTTGTTATTTTCAGAATTCCATTGCTTTTATATCAAGAACTGTTCATCATATTATTAAACTGTAACAGGTTTGACAAAAGTGCCAATGATCAACATATTCCTGCTTTTGTAGTACAGTATAATCTACGACAAGGGTATTTTATCTTCCACATTACCCAAAATTCATCATCAAAATAAGTCTAGAAGTATGAAAAAGGAAACGTTCATGCGTTATTAATAAGTTGTTGTTTGTTGGAAATCAGTCGTTGGTAATAAGGTTTATAAAGATAGGATTATACCGTTAACCAAAATAGTTTTGTCGGTTTTTTCGGTATGCTCAAATGTCATGCTTTAGCAAGAATTAAATGGTCAGCAAACAGAGTTATGGGAGAACGCATTGTTGTTCAAAGTTTAGCCGTTAAACAGGTAGGTTGAATTTGTCCTGGTGTTAGGCAGGATTCCGAGAAGAGGGTATTACAGTAAAGTCACATTGCGATTTCGAGACAAAGACAGATATGAAGCGAAAGGCATATACTGAGGGGTACGGAGGATTTTGAACAGGAGCTAGGGAATGGAAAACCCTACAATCTATTAGAGGTAGCTATTAATAGTTGATGACGTAAGGGTACACGAGTGTTGAAAACGAAACAAACACATTAGGTTAACAAACAAAGTTATATTGTATTACGCGAAATTATGTCTGTAAAAATTATGACCATTCTTTATTGAATAGCTCTCTTAGTTACATTCAATCCCAGATAAGAGGACTCAAGACTGGGCGGGGTGACTCAGGCATTTTTCGTGGTTGGCGGCTTAGGCATGTGTTTAGACGGATCTTCCCTTCCCACAAATTTTCCGCTTTCCCAATCCACATCCTTTCACTTCGTTAGTTTTGTTACAAGGTCGAAAGTGCCAAAGCAAAGTGGCTGGTGGGTGTGACGACGCTTGTGTTTTGGAAAGGTTTCTGCCCCGAATTCTGTTATGAAAGCGAACCTTCTGAAGATTTGAAATTCTCGAAGAGGGCCTTCGGCGCCGGGGTGCTCTATCTGGAAGCATGTTCTACGTTCGTTTCCCATTGCCTTTAGATGTCCTTCCTCCCAAAAGAGACCTCACTGAGGGAGTAAGCACAAACCGACCTCCCTGGAGAAAGATTGAAGAACGTGGGTAGGTTCATAAGTTTCCGGCCTAGCCGATAAGGATTATCGCCGTCACAAATCTCTTATCAGGTGTCATACCTTATCTGTTAAGCAAATAACTGCAGCTGTAAATTCCGCTCCGCTGTGTTCAGTTGTTCAGATATAGGTACATAAAGAAGGCTATTTATAGAAGATTATGACATGTTCAAAATGGAGCTCTTTACAAAGAAGGACTTACTCCAAATGAAATTAAACAGCGATTGGACGGTGTATATGGGGAAGTATCCCCCTCATATTCTACCGTAAAAGAAAGGGCCAAACTTTTTCGAATGGGTCGAGAAAGCATTGAAGACGAAGAGCGTGCAGGTCGGCCCTTGGAGGTGCTCACTCCTGAAAACATCGCTCGCTCTTGTGGAAGGAGAAATTATGGAAGACCGCCGGCTCAGAGTTACAGAAATAGGAGCAAGGATGCGCCTTTCTAAAACAACAGTCCTTTGAATTATTCATGAACATTTAAACATGAATAACGTTAGTGCAAGATGAGTGTCTAGACTTCTTTCCTCAGTCCAAAAGCAGCAACGAGTCATCTGTTGTCAGGCATTTTTGGAGCTCTGCCGTGGCAACGAGAGAGAAGTTCTGCAAACCATTGTTACAGGAGATGAAACTATGGTCCTTTACTATGATTCCTTGTCCAAAAGAGAATCACTGGAGTGGCAGGCGTAAACCTGGCGAAACACTACCTTTAAATGCCAAGGTCACTCAGTCGACCAAGAAGATCATGGTCACAATCTTTTGGGACTGTGAAGGAATACTCTTCATTGACTTCAAGGAGAGGAACACCATAGTAAATGGGGAGTACTATGCTGGCCTACTGCACAGATTACGTGCTTCCTTCCATCAAAGAGAAAAGCGAGGAAAGCTGAATGGTGGTGTGCGCCTTCTTCACAACAACGCGCCTGTACACATAGTTCTTGTGGCAAAGTAAGCTGTGAAGAAATGTGACTTCAAGGGGATCGGTCATCCACCCTATAACCCAAATCTAGCTCCCAGCGACTATTTCCTCTTCTCAAAACTCAAGAAGGACCTTCAAGGAAGGAAAATTTAGTGTGACGAAGAAGTGATGGATGCTGTTTATGCCCATTTTGCATATAAGACTTCTGACTATGTTGGGGGGGGGGGGGGGTTTAAATGTTAATTGGAAGATGTGAAAAGTATTTTGCAAAAAAGGATAAATATATTGAAAATTGAAATATAGTTTTGACTTTATCATATCTAGATAATGGTTAGGCCGGAAACTTTAGGACCTACCCTCGTACCGAAATATTCTCCTCCATTCCTAACAAACCAATAAAACCTGAAGGAACCCAGACATTTCATAAAATCTACAGCTGTATACTTGAGGTTCGAGCTTTCTATATTATTAAGCAACACGAAACGCTCTGCTTGTAAAATTCTTTGGATTTATTAGTCGTAAAAATTAAACAGAAGGTCGCACAAAGGAAAATTAAAACTTGTGAGAGCCACATTTCAGAAATGTTGTAGTTCAAGTTCGCTTTTGCATCCTACCAGACAAACAACTGCAACCGTGACCTTGATTTTAAGTGCTTACCGCATAGTTTATACATTGCTATAATTATCAGCTGTAATATACACATTGGAAATTTCCATTCAGGTTTTTTTTCTTTTTTTTTCTTCCCCCCCCCCCCCCCCCCAAATCATAGCAGTTACAGAACTCGCATTTTATACTGCGATACAGCTATAGTAGTTTCTATTCTAGAATAATTCACTTTCTCCAATATTTGTGATTTGTACTTACAGGATGTCACATTTTCCCTCCCCCAATAATTAGTTTATGATGATATTCTTAAATTATCACTATGGCCATTTTCTTGGCACCATGGGCGTAACTATTCATTACACTTTGCCCTGACGATGGGTTACTTCTATTATTGTTATCTTCGCAAACTTTTGTTTTAAGAATACTAAAAAGGTTGCAGTTATTGTGGATTTTGTGTGTCTGTTTAACATAAAACAAGTAGTGGCACACATATAATTACTTGTGTACACTTTTACGACACTCTCAAAGCGATTCTAATGCTTGAAAAACGATATACATTGTCATAGCATGCAGCCTGGGAGAGCTCTTCCTGACAAGGTTAACAGTCATTTCATAACCACATGTGAAGCGCGAGGACATTGCCTGAGGAATTTCCTTCCTCAAGGACGTTCTTCGCTACGTAAAACAGCAAGTGTAGACTTTGAGAGCAATTCCGCGTGGATTCTTCGGCATTACATATGCACCCAAAAATGCCAATTTCACTGAAATACTTTCTTGTCTTGACAAGGAGCTCAACTGAGGATCTGCAAGGTATCATAGAGCTCAGAAAACCGCAGTAATCGATAAAAGTAAGAGACTACAAGCCACTGCAAACCCGTTTTGACTTTTCGTGTATAAAATGCAGTTCGTTAAAGGCATTTGTGGTCATAGGTACTACAATTTAAATTCCTTTTATGCATTTCAGGCTGATCACGTTAAAAGACAGTGAATGAGGCCAGCAATTTTTTGAAGATTGTGGAACTTCTCAAATTTATCTTTTCAAAGCAATCCATAACTTCTTGAGACAAAATTCTCTCAGCATTTTGGAAGAACTATACCCTATGTCAATCCAAGGAGCAATTTTAGGACAACTGTTCAAGAAATTTTGTTGCCAGTTGAAGCAAAACTGCTGAAATGAGCAATGGTACATTTTTAAATGTATATTTTCAAATTCTAACACAAGTATTTTTGTTTTCCGTTTTGAGATTTCATTTCATTGGATAATAGCCGGAGTATGTAATAACTAGACATTTGCATTCTTAAGCACTTAATATCCATTAGGTAGAGCCAAAGCACGGAGCAAGTTATGTCATCGCCCAGTAAGCAAACAACAACTGATGAATGGCATGCGTAGGTTTGTAGTGCATTACCTATGTACCCTTTCCACCTGTCCAGTGACAACAAAACTTCATTCCATTGCATTGTGATTTTAGTACTTAGAAATCCTTGTGCCTAATAATAATTGGGCACTTAAGCCTCAGGGTTCTTCTGTCCTCTCCCTTATTCCTAACTTTGTAGTTTTTCAGATCTAGAGTCTGTCTTACAAGCTTAGGAAATGCATCTTCTAAAGCATTATATCGTGATATAGATGTACAGGTGCGGGCTCTGCGGACCCTGAGTACCCGTGGTCCTTCTGACGTTACTAGAAGTAGCCGGGCCGGACTTGTTCGAGCCCCTTCCGTCGGGGAGTGTCCGGATTGGACTCGGCGTGGCAGTAGTTCCCGTAACTCACGGTTAATGAGTACCCACGGCAGCAGTGTGTCCCAAAGGAATGCCTTTGGCGTGTGTACCTTGGGGACAGGTATACCTGAATCACTGTTGTCGTGGGAACGGTGGCTATCTTAATGCTAGGGGTGACACCTCTTAAACTGAGTAGGTCTGTGCTAAACGTGACCTATCCACCAGTGAGAACCTGGTTCGCTTAGTGCGCTTTGGCGACAAGATCGTCTAGGGCCGAAAGGCGGGTCGGTTTAGACTCTAGGTACCGTTCTAATTGGGAAAAACACTGGGCAGCACAGACCTCTGTGTATATTACCCTGGTCTCAGGCATGGATCCCCACGCAATATATGGCACTTAAGCCTCAAGGGTTCTGTTGCGCTCTCCCTTAATCCTAACTGTGTAGCTTCAGATCTAGAGCTTCAGGAAGATCTACGCGTTTAAGAAATACATCTTCTAAAGTATTGTATTATTTTTTCTTTATAGAGCTTCACATTTTACTTCACATGGCTGTTTCCGGAATGGCCAATTTCCAATAACTTTCCTGTTTACTTTCTATCACTACTCAGTAGGCCCCTAGACGTGTGCTATCTGGTGTTTAATAAAAAATTTACCCATTTCTTGGCCAGTAAAGTTTTTCTAATTAATTTTATGTTCTTTCTTGAACCAATAATGTAATGTGTTTCTTGCTAAAGTCGAAGAGACTTTCTGGTTTTATGAAGTAATTACTCAACTAATAAAATTAACTTTCCGGGCTTGTTGGCCGTCGTCCAAAAGATGATGAATCACCTGACGTTTCATCCGTCTATCCATCGGGCACCTTCAGAGGATGACTAAAGACTGAGCGACGCTTGGTCGCGCCAGTCGCG
Source organism: Metallyticus violacea (assembly GCA_030762175.1). Classification (NCBI taxonomy): domain Eukaryota; kingdom Metazoa; phylum Arthropoda; class Insecta; order Mantodea; family Metallyticidae; genus Metallyticus; species Metallyticus violacea. The sequence continues at coordinate 79,290,359 of CM060838.1, forward strand.
CGTTCGGGGCACCTGAGAAAAAGTATTTCCCAAGTGGGTGTTCTGTGTCAGCAGTACCTAGCCGCTCGCGGCTTTACGTGCTCGATGGACGTAGGAAGTTATATTAACACAGGAAGAAGGATGTGTTTGATTTTTGCCAGCGACAAGTTCAGTACTCAGACTGCCACCCATCCAAGTACTGACCACGCTCGATGCTGCTTAACGTCAGTTGTCGGCCGACGTTTGTAGCATCGTTTGAGTGGCACGCACCTCATATATGCGGGAGAAGAACCGCCCCCTTCATCTTATTGCGAGTCCGCCAATCACAGTACGGATGCGGCTACGGCTATTGTCCCGTAATGTGTCCAGTTGGTTTGTAGGGTTTGATCCTCGTGTTTTCCAGCACACTCAGAGTGTCACTTTAGCTACTCAGTTATAAGCTTCAATTTATATAAGCAATTACTTCCTTCTTTTGCGGTTGCATTACGATGTCCAGGCAACAAATATAGAGTGATCATGAAAATATATTAATTGTTCTATGATTGGAGATGCTCTATCCTGAAAGTTAAAGTATGCATTTGATTCATTGTGAAGAGAGCTTGAAGATATTCCTATAGAAGTCTACAGTTGACCTGATAAGAGCAATTCTGTGTAGATTAGCATTAACAAATCAGATTAACTAAAGCCTAAAAGGCTTATTTTAAAACAACTATGATAGTTGAAAATAGTTTGATTTCTTTTCTGTGTACAGTATTAGCAAAACTGTATTTTACTTTGTTTTCATGTACAATTTGCTAAAACAAAAGGAATCAGGTTTATCTGCCTGTCACAAAATTTCATTTTATATAAATCTGAAAATATAGAAAATGACTAAATGCGTTAATTTGCAGGGGCTGTCCATTTTACATTTCAAACTACGTACTTTAAACTCTATATTCAGTCGGTCCTGGTGGTGTAGTGGTAACCACACGTACCTCCTAAACCCAAGATCGCAGGTTCAAACCCGGTCAGGAGCGAGGATTTTTTCGGGCGTAAAAATCGTAAGCATGGCTTCCTTCGGAAGGGAAGTAAAGCCGTGGGTCCCATGTCGTACATTTACGGCACGATAAAGAACCTCAAGCCTGAAAGAAGAGGTCTCTGAGCAAAATTTGTCAGCCGTTTTCACGTCCTGGTTTGAATGGGACGCTGATGATCTGAGATGTTAAAGAGCGTTAAAAAATAAATAAATAAAATAAAAAATAAATAAAAAAACCCTAATCCGAACTCCAAGTTGATCAGGAATCTTTTCTGGGTGTTTTGATATTAGGTCTCCGGTATCTTATTAACAGATAATTTCACTGTTTTCAACCACATTGGTATGGGTTTACTCGGAATATCATTGTTTCCAAACAAAACACAACCTTTTACTGTTGTAGAGCGTGTTCGCTATCATTTAATCAACTACTCATCACCTCCTGACAGTTGCAGTTATTTATTTTTAAGGATAGATGACTAAACATAAAACAGACATAAAAAAATCAAAACACAATGTTCAAAATATCGACAGCCATGATCACAACAAACTTCATAGCCTCGCCTCATTGGCGCACATCGTCAGCGGTTGCTACAATCCTAGCAACCAGGTTCATATTGATTTCGACAGGACGTACACTGGGTTCTTCACATGACCCCAGAAGAAAAAGCCCATGGGTGTCAGATCTGGTGATCGAGGTGGCCATGGAACAGGACAATCACGACCAATCCATCCGTGCCCGAACTGTTCATCGAGGTATTCCACCACATTCACTGCAAAATGTGCTGGCGCTCCTTCATGTTGAAACTACATAAACTTGCGAATTATCAGCGGCACATCTTCCCGAAAATGTGGGAGGACATGTTGATTTGATTTATCTTCAGACGCTCTTTAACATCTCAGATCATCAGCGTCCCATTCAATTCAAGGCGTGATACGGCCGACAAATTTTGCTCAGAGGTCTCTTCTTTCAGGCTTGAGGTTTTTTATCCTGCCGTAAATGTACGATATGGGACACACGGCTTTACTTCCTTTCCGAAGGAAGTCATACTTAGGATTTTTACGCCAGAAAAAATCGATCAATCCTAGCCGGGTTTGAACCCGCGATCCTGCGCTTAGAAGGCAAGTATGGTTACCACTACACCACCAGGTACGACGGAGGACAGTTTAAGGGACGTTTTGTAGACTACTCCATTCAGTCTGTCGGGTAGTACATAAGACCCAATCACAGAGTCGTTAGCGATACCAGCCCATACATTCCCAGATAATGCTGTTAGTAGGTTCGATTTACTATTGGAGTGAATGGTCGTGTTTTGTTTGGAAATAAAGACAAAGGCAGTCGAATTAAACAAAACGAAAGCAACGAAATTATCCAGCAATGAGTAACCAGAGACCATGAGACCATGGATTCAAAACACTCAGAAAACCACCCTGAACAACTTGAGAAAGTTTGCGGTGGAATTCGGCTTTACTCTGTATATCTGTTCAACCGATCCGCTGATGACACAAATTGACAAAATTTCTTCTCAGTAAAATCAGGACTCTAAACATTGAATGCAAATGATAGCAAGCGATATTACAGCCTAACACAGTCTTTCCCCCTGAAGGTTCCCGAAATCTTACAAGGAGTTTGCTTAAATTTTTCTCTAATAACGGATTTTTGAGTTTTTTATTTTAATGATATTATTATTATTATTATTATTATTATTATTCTTGCATTTTGAACCTGGAATATTGAATGGATTAAATACACTGTTTATAATTCTTTAAAACAGACCTTGTGTTGGATTTAGGATGTTTAGTAACAAAGCGTAGTTTCCTTAATCTGCAATGAGGAGAAAATTTTGATTATGGACGTGGAGGTTCAAGCCAGGAGACAAAAGTAAAAGAGTCTTAAATTCTATGCCATCTCTTCATTTGAAATCCAATCAGAAGGATGCACCGTTTTACTTAAAATATTGAAACTACTGTGTAACTGTGAAACATAAGCCCGTATGAAATTCTTCCAACATATAAAACATTTCAATAGCATAAAAACATATTTCTGTATATCTGATTTAAATTAAAATGTGTGAAAAATAAAAATGTGAGTTAAAATATAAAAAAGTATGTAATAGTATTATTAACATGGTTATTTAATTACGGAATCAATGTTTTAAATGTAAAATAAATTAATAATTATTTGAATTTGTGTAGTTTTAATATTTTGAGCGTTGCTGCGTCATTTTTGGAGGGGAATCCTAAGTTAGGCAGTTTACCGTAACTACAGCAATTTGTATCACTTATTATCCTAATCTGCTTTACCTTGCAAGTAGCATTGAAATACCAAGGTTTGTGTGCCCGAAATTTTGAAGGTTGTTTCCTTGTTATGACCTCCAAAAACGACAATAGTATTGAGTAACGTCTCGAGATAAGCATGAGGGGGGGAAGGAGAAAATGAAATAAATGCATTGTTTTTTTGTTTTTTGATTGATTTATTTATGGACGCTCTTTAACAGCTCAGGTCATCAGCGTCCCATTCAACTCAGGGCGTGAAACGGCCGACAAATTTTGCTCAGAGACCTCTCTTTCAGGCTTGAGGTTCTTTTTCGTGCCGTAAATGTACGACACGGGACCCACGGCTTTACTTCCCTTCCGAAGGAAGCCATACTTAGGATTTTTACGCCCCGAAAAAATCCACCGGTCCTGGCCGGGTTCGAACCCGCGATCTTGGGCTTAGGAAGCAAGTATGGTAACCACTACACCACCAGGACCGACAAAAACACATTGTTGAATTACCTGTTATACATAGATTATGAAAAGATTCTGAACTCGTTTTCTCTGTTCTTATAAAACAAACACACATTTTTGGAAATTTATGTGTATTACTGCAGCTAGGAAACTACTTGTTACTAGCAAATGTTCAATTAAAATTTCTGCATTTAGTAATTAATGCGTTATTTTAAATTCATTGCAAATATATCCCAAAGTATTAATTCTATGTTGCTTTGAAATTCCGCCAAGGAATCCAAAACTGTGAGCATTTTCTCTAGACTTGTTTTAATTTGTAGCACTAAATCTGGGAATTTCAATGTACGCTTTCAAATTAGCTGTAATTTACATTCCTTCTCTTTCTATCGTATGCTTTCATCATGCAAAACCGACTTTCACGTACTCGTCATGTACGCATTATAAAAAACACCAGATGTTGACTCAGCTTTTTGGAGTTCTCCATATGTAGGAAACTGGTGTTTGACAAAGGAAAGAAATGTAGTGTGGGCGACAGCAAGGAAAAACCGGTATCTAGTCACTGCTTGTAGGTTTCATCCAATAACTTTCATCATGCTAATAAAATTCCAGAATTGCATTTATCGTGCGCGTGACACAATAACCAGAAAGTATATACATATATAGTCTCTATATAAAAAGAACATTTGCACAGCTAGTTTAAAATTTTTAATTTGTATATTATGTTCCCAAACTATAATATTTTGTCCCTTTAACAACCCATATTTCATTATCAGGTATAACATTCCGTTATGCAATTAGGTTATTTCAGTTTCGGGCCGCCTGAGCTGGACAGTTTACTGTGAAACTGTCGCAATTTACGAGAATATGTCCATAAATTTCCGGCCTAACCATCACAAAAATTATATTTCACTTTTCAATATAGTTACCCTTTATTGCAAAACACTTTTCACATCTTTGAATTAACATTTCATCCCCCCCCCTCAAATAGCCAGAAGTATTGTCTGCAAAACGGGTATAAACATCACTTCTTCGTCACACTTAAATTTCCTTCCTCGAAGGTCCTTCTTGAGTTTTGATTCAGAAGAGGAAATAGTCACTGCGAGCTAGATATCAGCTTTCCTCGTCTTTTCTCTTTGATGGAAGGAAGCACGTAGTCTGTACAGTAGGCCAGCGTAGTACTTCCATTTTACTGTGGTGTCCCTCTCCTTGAAGTCAATGAAGAGTATTCCTTCACAGCTCCAAAAGATTGTGGCCATGATTTTATTGGTTGACGAGTGACCTTGGCCTTTAGAGGCGGTGCTTCGCCATGTTTACGCCAATCTATTGTTTTTTGGGGGCACAAGGGATTATAGTAGAGGAGCATAGTTTCATCTCCTGTAACAATAGTTTGCAGAACTTCTCTCTCGTTGCCACGGCAGAGCTCCAAAAATGCCTGACAACAGATGACTCGTTGCTGCTTTTGACTGAGGAAAGAAGTCTAACACCCATCTTGTACTAGACTTGTTCATATTTAAATATTAATGAATAATTCGAAGGACTGTTATGTTAGAAAGACCGAACCTTGCTGCTATTTCTGTAACTTTGAGGTGCCGGTCTTCCGTAATTTCTTCTTCCACAAGAGCGATATTTTCTGGAGCGAGCACCTCCAAGAGTCGACCTGAAACTCTTCGTCTTCAATGATTTCTCGACCCGTTTGAAAAAGTTTGGCCCATTCTTTTACGGTAGAATATGAGGGAGATGCTTCCCCACATACACCGTCCAATCGCTGTTTAATTTCATTCGGAGCAAGTCCTTCTTTTGTGAAGAACTTAATAACAGCTCAATTTTCCATTTTGAACATGTCACAATCTTCTATACATAGCCTTCATTATGCAACTATATCTGAACAACTGAATACAGCGGGGCAGAAGTTACAGCCGCAATGATTTACTTCCCCCCCCCCCCAAAGAGCGTAACCGAAATATTTTGGTAAAATTTGTACACAACGATTACCTATCTCACAAATACGACAATATGCTCTACATTCTTTTCACTTCTGGATACGACATGTTCCACACGGTTATCGTCCTAGTGACCACAGCAGCACACTGCTCTGTTACACTGTGCAGAACTGATTCCAAATAGCTTGTTTAGACTACGAGGAATAGGTATGAAGCACTGTTATTTTAGTATCACGCAGGAAAACTCATCACGTAACGCCAAATCAGGACTTTGTGAAGGCTATGGAGTTTTTGCAAATCAGCAGAACTGCTGTTGTGGTTGCCGCCCACTCTCAAGATCAGCAAACTCAACACTTGCTGAAAACCTGCAATAACTTTCTCTATTTCCATGCACATCCTCAATGAAGTATGCGCCAATGATGCCGTGGGAAGAGACAACGGCCCACACTTGTCACGTTCTCCAAATGTGATGGTCTCTGGTATTTCCCAAGACAAACGAATATGCGCAAGCATCAGCATTTTGCTTGCTGACATGCCCGTTCATTGGCATATTCATCACACCATAGTTTTGGATATTCGGGGCTTGATACACGTCTACAAAACCGGACTCGCCCTATGAACTCTGATTACCTCAACTCAAGGAATGCCGTGTACAATATTTTGTTTTGTGCATATGAGCTTGGGTTATTCTTTAAGGAGGGGGGTTTATTTATTTTTATTTTAGTAAATGATATATTTATGAAAGCATTATAATATATATATATATATATATATATATATATATATATAAGTCCTTCCTGCCTTACCGTTTCCCTGCAAGAACCCGTTTTTTACTTATCAACGTACATAAAACCCCTTCTTCAAGACTTTATTTAGTGCATTAACTAATGAATAATTAGCACACAATTTGCCCGCAATGAAAGCACAGAGTAACACACGAACGCATAAATACTCGCTGACAAAGCCATCCTCAAACTAACTTGAAGGTGCTATCTGCAAGTGCATCATACAGCCTTGAAGATTGACTTTTCCAGTGGGTATATGTTTCTGCCGGCCGGTAACTCAAATAACCCCATTGTATTATGTGCGCTACTGGGCTTCCAATAATAGCGTTCTACCTTACCTCTCTCCTTAGTGAAAGGAATGTACAGCCGAAGGGGCTTCATTAGCAATGAACTTTAAAATAATTTATTTTGACATTGTACACATCTCAGTTGCAATTGATAAAACGAAACCTTAGATAAAATTCAATTTGTGCTGGCCTTTTTTTTTTAATTGTATCTTTGCTTTGAGGTAAAGTACAATAGCAGTACATACTCTTTTCTATAAGCAAAATATTATTTAGTTGGAAGTAACTTAATGTTAGATTATAAATCAATCTTTGTAACTTCTTGTCTTGTGTGGAAGCTGTTATAGGCAAGTTATATAATTTATTTATTGATAGTGGTTACTTGATTTGACGCATCTTAGGTACTTTTCATTTCTTATTTGATTGTGAAATTTCTAAAACTACAGTCTCTTGCTGGCTGTAACAATATACACATCCCTGCCTGAACAGCAGCAGTGTGTCCTAGGTTACAGCAAAGCATGTGCCTCATCGAGCGTTTTCGAAATATAGTACTGCCTATCAAGGTCTGTAGTAGTAACCATACTTGCCACCTAAACCCAAGATCGTGGGTTCGATCCCGGACAGGACGGACGGATTTTATCAGGCGTAAAAATCCTACGTAAGAGGGTAGTTTCCGGTCTCGACGATAGGGGTTATCGTTTTCATAAAACTCTTATCTGATGTGATACCTTATCTGTTATGAAATAATTATAGCTGTAACTTGCGCTCTGCTGTGTTCAGTTGTTCAGACATAATTGCATAGAGAGAGGGCTATGTGTAGAAGCTTGTGACATGTTCAAAATGAAGTATCGAGCTGTTTTTAAGTTCTTCACAAAAGAAGGACTTACTCCAAATTAAATTAAACAGCGATTGGATATTGTATAAGGGGAAGCATCTCCCTCATATTCTACCGTAGAAGAATGGACCAAACTTTTTCCAATGAGTCGAGAAAGCATTGAAGACGAAGAGCGTGCAGGTCGGCCCTTGGAGGTGCTCACTCCTGAAAACAGCCATCGCTCTTGTGGAAGAAGAAATTATAGAAGACCGGCGGTTCATAGTTACAGAAATAGCAGCAAGGTCGGGCCTTTTTAATACAACAGTCCTTCAAATTAATCATGAACATTTAAACATGAATAAGATTAGTGCAAGATGGGTGGCTAGACTTCTTTCCCCAGTTCAAAAGCAGCGGCAACGAGAGGGAAGTTCTGCAAAACATTATTACAGGAGGTGAAACTGCAGTCCTCTACTATGATTCCTTGTCCAAAAGTGAATCATTGGAGTGACATATACCTGGCGAAGCACCGCCAGGCACTCAGTCAACCAAGAAGATCATGGCCACAATCTTTAGGGACTGTGAAGGAATACTCTTCATTGACTTCAAGGAGATGTCGCCACAGTAAATGGGGAGTACTATGCTGGCCTACTGCACAGACTACGTGCTTCCATCAAAGAGAAAAGGCGATGAAAGCTGAGTTGTAGTATGCGCCTTGCTCACGACAACGCGCTTGTTACAAAGGAAGCTGTGAAGAAATGTGGCTTCAAGGAAATCTGTCATCCACCCTACAGCCCAGATCTAGCTCACAGCGACTATTTTCTCTTCTCAAAACTCAAGAGGAACTTTCGAGGAAGGAAATTTAAGTGTGAGGAAGAAGTGATAGATGCTGTTTATGCCCATTTTGGGCGAGGGGAGGGTTGAAATGTTAATTCAAAGATATGAGAAGTGTATTGCAATAATGGGTAACTATATTGAAAAGTGAAATATAGTTTTGGTCTTTATCATACCTAGAAACTTATGCACCTCGTATGACTTCCTTCGGAAGGGAAGTAAAGCCGTGGGTCTAGTGTCGTAGATTTGCGGCCGAAAAGGAAACTGAAAAAGAGGCTTCTGAGCAAAATATGTCGGCCGTTTCACGCCTTGAATTGAATGAGACGCTAATGGCCTGAGGTTAAAAAAACCAAACCAACAACATCGTACTGTTTTTGTGATACGAGCTCTCCAAAACTGAAAAATATATCGGCAGTCAGGAAAATAACATGGTAAATATACAGCATGAGGGTTTCGAGGGAACATAAATAAATGAATGCAGACTAATGCACGCGAAAAACCACTGCAGGAATGTTATTAATTACCTTCCGTTCTTCATTAGTGCCACAGAAAGGAGGTCTCTCATGGTTTCATTCTTTAGTCATTCCGGTTTTAAACAATGAATGTTCTCTTTGTTATGTCCGCTAATTTTATAATGTTCTATGATTAATTACTGTTTCAGCAAGGTTGGTGATACAGTGTCATCTTTCTCTTATCAACAACTTGATGAATATCTTTGTGATTGCTGGGAAATCTTTTTTGTTGACTTTTGTTTCCTCACTTTGCATGTTCTAAAAAGGGTCTAAGCGCTAGTAAATTAAGCTCAAATTGTCTGGTGTCTTAGTAACAGTTAGACTTGCTTGATTTTTAGATTTCCAATAAACGACAAAGCAGTACTTTGCCTCAAAGGCCGGTAGAGATTGTTTTTTAACAATATAAATAACCAGTTAAGTTAGTGCAACATGTTTATGTTCAATTCAATCAATTACATAATCATGGTGAGCCAATATACTGCAAATCTTCTTAGCATTATGTAGTAATGTTTTTATCATTAATAATTATATTATAAAAGCTTGATAGCTTGCATTAAAATGCAACGTTATTGGGATTTCAATCTTAATTGCTAATTGCTTCATTTTTTGTTTAATTTTGAAAATACCACCTATACAAACGCATGAAAACCTGGAGTAGAAAGTTAATATTCTTATAATGGGAGCATTTAGAGGAAGGAAAATACTGAAACAACTTCTCTTCTAATGATTGAAAATTTTGCGCCTTCAGTGACCCTAAACTTCTACAATATTCCTCATAAAGATTCAAAGACAAGTGTCAAACAGGAAAATAAGCACAACATAACTGCACACAGTGGCTGACCAGAGCGTGCGGGCTTGCTGGTTATCTCCACGTTACACCTACAGGCTACAGAGTTCGATTCTGATTACGGGATTTATGACGTCCCGTTTTTTTTTTTTTTTTTTTTTGAGTAGTGTTTAACGCCCGTTTTTACTACTGAGGCACCACAGGCGGTGGACACTGATGATACATGAAATGAAATGATATATTGGGAAAGGATTTTTTTTTTTAAGGAAGGAAGCGTTCAAGGCCTAAGTTTAGGTACCTCCCCGGCATTTGCCAGTTATGAAGACTGAGGAAAACCTGGAAAAAACCCCAGTCAGGGAGGACGGTCCTGGCGGGATTCGAACCGCAGACCTCCCGCTCACGAGTCCATGCCTTAACGACCTCGGCCACCCGTGGCGGTTTGACGTCCCGTATGAATATCAAACGGGACATAATTTTTCTTCCTGAAACAGGTACATGCCGTATTATATGGGACACCTGGCAATGATGTTCCTTGCTTAAAATATACTAGACAAAAGCGACATTATGACTAGCTTAATTATGGATTTGTCGAAAGCCTTGGATCATATTAACTATTGTTTATTCCTGCCGAAATTAGAAAATGTTATATAACTGGTATTGGGAGTAAATTGTTAATGTACTATTTTGAAAGAAGGGTTCCGTATACTGAAATAACATTTCTGAAACATGAGCATGCCACAAAAAACAAACAGTAAGGCCATAAACTTGATTATTTTTAATATAAATAACAGTCTAATGACATTTGCAATATTATACGAAGTTATTTCATAATAATATACCAGAACGTGCAGTGCATGAAACGGCACCAAATTGCTAACAAAATAATTCATTACTATTACAAACATAAAATGCTTGATAATAATCTTGTAAACCAATTGTAGTTTCATTTGAATAATGAAAAATATATACTCTTTTCAGTCAAAATCACAGGGGTTCAGAACAATGTAAGAATGTTACCCAAGATTTACAAGTAATAAACCAAATTAAAAAAAAAGAGTTTATAAATGTTTAAATTGATATTACAATGGTTTGACATAAATAGAAGGCTGATTTTGCTATAGGGCTGAGAGGCTATATGTGGTCTATTGTTGGGAAATTTAGACCAGAGAGCAGATAACCAAATTTATTCTATTTACCTCTATATAAAAATTTAAAAATTAAAAGTTTCCAAAATAAAACAAATAATGTCATATGAAAGACATTAATTAAAATGTATAAAAATCCACGTGTTGGCATAATTAGTTGCCAACATATTTTAAAGACACAATTGCGTGTTAGTTTTAAAATTATATTGAAGAAACATTGAATATACCCATCTATAATCTTAAGGAGCATTTACGTATTGCTGTACCAAATAATATTGTTTTGTCTATATTTCCTTTCTCTACATGTGAGATGGTTTTACGGTCAAGAAATATATTAGTCTTGCAACATTTTATACAACGTGTAATACATTCTTCATTTACATATTCGGATAATATTGCCAGTGTCACAGTTTTCACCGTTTTACACCTTATGTCTCTTCCTAACATCTTTTTCTATGAATATTCTTTAAAAAGGCACTTGAATGACAGATTTTGTCGAAGTTTATCAAAGTTGTCATGTTTACTTCCCTCTAAGATTAACGTTATGTACATTCCTCATGTAATAACTTCAGAATATGGAACACGTCAAGGTGTACACAGTTGTGTTATATTAATGGTATTTATATGAACATTTATTAATTTTAAGTGTATAAATAAATGCTTAATTGTCTCGTACAGATAACAAAAACGTTAAGCTACAATACAGATAGCAAAAGTGAGAATACATTTCATAAATAAATATGTTTCCATCTTAGATGTGTATGCTCTCTTATAATGAACACTGTTAGGACGTTGTATATTATTCATAGGTGAATTAACAATCTTTGTGCTTAGATATTCTGAAAGAGCAGATTTAGAGAATGTTATATAATCTGATGAATTCATTTAAAAAAAAATCATTTTTAAATTTGCAATGATTTATGCAGAGTACACCTTTGTCTAGTATTTGCATATATTTACTGAATTTGTCTTCATTTTATATAAAAGTTCATAAGAGAAAGGAAGTGTTAACTTTTCAGTTTTACAAAAATATCTCTACAGATTTTCTATCATTTACTCCACATATTACCGCCACGGGTGGCCGAGGTCGTTAAGGCACGGACTCGTGAGCGGGAGGTCTGGGGTTCGAATCCCACCAGGACCGTCCTCCCTGACTGGGGGTTTTCCAGGTTTTCTTCTCTCCTCATAACTGGCAAATGCCGTGGAGGTACCCTAAACTTTGGCTTGGGCCTTTACCTTCCTGTAAAAAATATCCTTCCAGTATATCATTTCATCTCATGTATCATCTGTGTCCACCTCCTGTGGTGCCTCTGTAGTACCCCCCCCCCCAAAAAAAATGCTGCAGCATCGATCATGTGTTATAAATATTGCGTCTTGAATAAAAAAAAAATAACGTTAAAATAGTCCCATATCTATGCGATGATGTTTTAGCATGCTGATGAACACTGTGTGTATTTCATTACAGCCATAAAGGTCTCTCTCTAATGGTACATAAAAGATAAAGGAGACGATTCTAACTGAATATCAAATTACAGCAAGCATAACTGTAATTTTACTACAGTCTAAAAGTAGTACAAACTTTGCTAAGCAATAAACGTCCTTGACAAATCCCATTTCAAAGTTAACATATGTGCGCGGATGTGCTAACATTGAAAAGCTGTAAGGTGCGGGGGAAAGAAACAATTGACGGAGGTGAGCACAGCTGAATGTTGTACATGTTATAGGTCGCAGGGGAAATTGCGCACTTGCTTTAAATACTCACGTAAGTGCTTTCGTAGATAAAACAACTGCACATTAATCGTGATTTTTTTTTTTTTGTTTCTTTTTCCAATATCATGAAACTCATTTAACTACATACAACACTTGCAGCAGTGTACAAATAAAAGCGTTAATAAGTGCTAAAAAGTTTGAGAAACGAAATAAGTTTATTCTAAAATAAAAAAGGCATGACTGGAGTTCAGGCACATTTAAGGTAGCCAGGAAGTGTAAATGTAGCAAATAATGCAGCAGTGTATTTTGCACTATATCTCAGTAATTTATAAAGCTATCAAGATGAAATTTTATGAGATATTAAGAATAATTAAAAAAAAAGATGATCTGTAAATTTTAATTTTCTAATACACATAAACTTTTTTAAACAAAAATAAATGTTATTTCCCAATAACTTAAAAATTTGACATAAATGTGCATTTTCTAAGGATTAGCTGCATCAATCTTGTTGAAAAATTGCACGCACATAATGTATGCAAATGTGAAGTGTAGCAACTAAAACTATTTAAATATCACTATTAATTGATAAAAATCAATCACAATAAAATATTTCTATTTTATTTCCAAAATTTTAAAATTTATTTCTTTTGGGCAACTAGCATTGATATTTATTCTAGTTCCCATATAGTTTTAAGTAAAAAAAAAAGTAGTTCCAATTCCATCAATAGTATGTAAGAAAAATGCATGATTATGTCACAGTGCTATTTTCAGTTTATTAAGAATATTTTATTTTGGTTTAAAAAGCTTTTTTAAAAAAAACTTTATGTGCATTAAAGAATTAAAATTTACAGGGTATCTTTAGTTAAGTTTTCTTAATATCTCTCAAAAGTTCATATTGATAGATTTGAAACTTTCTGAGATATGGTGTCAAATCTGTACTGTTGCATTATTTGCTAGATTTACCTTAAAGGAGCACCAACCATACATACACTCACTTTATGTGCTTTGCACACAGTCAATACATTTCATGTTGCGTGGTTACAGTCGGATAAGCTACTAAAGGCATACTCCTGGGCAAAATATAACATTCCAAATGTCTTTTGTAAATGTGTATAGTTATTACAATAAACAAAATAAATCAAGACTGTATAGAAAAAACTAAAGTACTAAATTAGCATTTAAATACCTATAAAATCAAAATACAAACAATTACATTTATAATTAGTCACGGCACTCATTATAGTAAATAACCTTACATTTCTTAAGTGTACCAAAAGTAAAATGTATGTACTTATCGTCGTAAAAAACTTATACCAGCTAACCCATTTACCTCTAAGTAAGTCACAACTAAGGCAATTGTAATTAGAGGCACACCTTTTGGGGAGTAATGTCTAGCAATGTCAAATACATTTGCAATAATTAAACAGCAACCCATATGTGTATACTTCACTTTGTTCGCTCTAAGACTAATGCATCTAATACAGTAATTGTAGACTTTTTTTAGAATTGTGTTTAACGCCCATTTGTACTACTGAGGCACCAAAGGCGGTGGACACATTGATGATAAATGAAATGAAATATTGGAAAAGGATTTTTTTAAGGAAGAAAACGTTCCAGGCCTAAGTTTAGGGTACCTCCCCGGCATTTGCGACTTATGAGGACTGAGGAAAACCTGGATAAAACCTCAGTCAGGGAGGACGGTCCTGACGGTATTCAAACCCAGATCTCCCGCTCATGAGTTCATACCTTAACGACCTCGGCCACCCGTGGCGGTATGCACGCAAGAAGGACCTTCGAGGAATGCAATTTGGGTGTGACGAAGAAGTGATGGATGCTGTTTATGCTCATTTTGCAGACAAGACTTCTGACTATTTTGGGGATTGAAATGTTAATTCAAAAATGTAAGAAGTTGCAATAAAGGGTAACTATATTGAAGAGTGAAATACAGTTTTTGTCTTTATTAGGCCGGAAACGGACCTACCCTCGTACCTATTAATATTCTCTACATATTGGTCTTACTTGTACCCCCCCCCCCACAGATTTCAATTCCATATGATAAATGATGATAAATAATACCTTAATATGCTGTTTTTAGGATATTAATGCTCCCATATTTTGTTGGTTGTCTCAATAGGCATAGTCCTGAGTTCATTTTGTTACAGACTACTTCCAAGCCCTTTAAAATAGTTAGGAAACAGTTGTATGATGGTTTCAGCGTCATGATGACAAAGACCGCCGCTTTCCCTAAATCTGGTGCAAAAGAAATAGCTCTCACAGTTCAAAACAAAACCTCCAACGATGTATTCGCCCTTTCAGTCGCTGGAAGAGTTCGACAAAAAAAGCAAGCTGTAAGTTTTCTGTACCGTTTTTGAAATAACGAATTAATTATTTAGTAGCTGGCCAATGGAGGTAAGCAACCTACACAGTGAAACGGGCGTGCCATCCAAAGCACGGCTGTCCAAATAAGTATTGCAGTACCCATCATTATCTGTTAAGTCACTTGTTTTAAGAAACGCAGCTCACAAAGGGAATGCAATGCCTCTTAATGGAGCAATCGCCTTCAGACCTTGAGACCTTTAATCCTTGACCACTTCATCTCCGGATACTTTTTCGAAGAATCACATTCTCTGAGAGTTTAGCAAGACTCAGAAATGACGTTTTCATCTTGTTTTAAATCTGTGCAATAATTGCTTCATAATGCTCACCACTTAGATATCTAAGTTCTATAGTTATTAACGTTATCGTAGGATACAAAACTCTACTTTTCAATACAGATGACTTGAGTGTATGATACGGTTGGAAATATTAATATCGAATATTAAGTGACATTTATTTGCGTTAACTCTTTGTTGGGAAATTGCTTTGTATCTTAAAGCCGAGCAGTTAATGTCAGTACCTACTAACATAATGCTATTCAGTGTAAATTACTGTCAATTTATTACTGTAATAAAATTAATGGTGTCGTTATTTTACAGTATGTATATCACTTTGGCAAAAGTTGTTTACGATTTGATCAATAAAGATAAAGTGTATTCAGATGCTTACTAGAGAACAATTTTTATTTATTAACTTATCCATATATTTCGTAAATTACACTATATTGGGCTATTGTTAACTTCCCATAAGACAACGCGATATTCAAGGCGGTTATAGGTCGTCTATGACAATGACGAACCTGTTGATGGAATTATCCATGTGAATCTGGGCACCCTGTACTTTAGGATAGACTAAAGAATTATTTTTGTAGAATTTCTGTATTCAGTGTTCTTAGTTTAAAATTAAAGCTGTGCAATGTTCCAAAATTCTCTCAATGCCTTATGGGGAAAGTTAACTGCAACTTCCATTGTATTATCTTGTATTACCCCATGATGTATTAAAGTCTGACCTGCTATTTGTCCGGCGGAATTTCATATAACCCGTCGCGGTTCTTAATAACTTTAGTGCCCTACAGCATGACACCGGCATATAATTATACTCTATATGAAATACTCAAATACAACCCCTGAGTCATGTCCGAAAATGTTTTTGTATTGCTCTAATTATCCTGTATAAAGGTCAATAACTATAGCAAATTCTTTCCTTAACGATGAGTAAAAAAGCAAAGAAAAGAAAAAGGAAGGAAATAAAAGAAAAAATTAACTTTATTACAACTGATTATTAAAATATTTTATAGTAACTAAATATACAAATCAGGAAACCTCGATTGACCATTTTGATAATGTATCCAATAATATTTATAGAACCATGTTAATTCAAGTTAAGAAACGGTTTGTATTTTTTTTTTTCAGCTAGTAAGGTAACTAAACAGCATTAATACTCTATTTTTCGAAAGATTTGTGTTTTTAATAAAAAAAACACAATTAAATTTATGTGCCTTCGACAATCTTTAGGTTCCATTAAATAAATGACACTTGTAAGGATAAACGATATATATACAAGTGTAGTTACAATTATAAAATATCTTTTGTTCACTCCAGCAAAGATTTGCACTATCAAAGCCTGGCACATGCATTTTAATGTAAAACAGTACAATATACAAGTTATGAACAGTAGTGAAAAGCTCTAAAGCACTTCCTTAATAATCAGTAAGCTGTTTTACTGTTGAATAGTTTAACGCCCGTTTTTACTACTGAGGCACTGGACACTGAAGATACATGAGATGAAATGATATATTGGAAAGGGATTTTTTTTAAGGAAGGAAACGTTCCAGGCCTAAGTTTAGGATACCTCCCCGGCATTTGCCATTTATGAAGACTGAGGAAAACCTGAATAAAACCTCAGTCAGGGAGGACGGTCATGGCGGGATTCGAATCCCAGACCTTGCGCTCACGAGTTTGCGCCTTAACGACCTCGGCTACCCGTGGCGGTAATAATTAGTCAGAAATAACAAGTCATAATGTGGAATATTTATGTTTTAAAACAGTAAAAACAGAAACACAGATAGAAATGTTTTAGATTAAATGTAGTTTACACTAGTACTGTTTGGAGTATTGAAATACATTTCAGCTACACAAGAAGTATGAAATAGTATTAGGATTAATTAAGTATGATTACTAACTTAAACACAAAACCGCGTTAAGATTTTTGGCGATTTTGTATCACTTCTAACGGGTTCTAATTTTGTAAATTTGTTTGCGGAACAAAACGACTCACTATATTGCCACGTTTTAAGCATGAGCCACACATGGCTTCTCTAGTGTTATCTGCCATTAACGGCACGTATCTTTACAACATCTTCTCGTAGCAAATGTTCAAATAAAAGATGAGCCGCTTGTGCGAAATCTATATCACCGCTTCTGTTCTTAACGAGCAACAGTCTGGGAAAGTACTGTTATTTCTAGCATTTCGCACGTTGCATAACGTTATGTGATTACGAAACTAAACAAACGACGCACGTTATTAATGAATGTTGCTTCTGCTAACCCGTGCATGGAATCTTCAAACTAGAAACTATTCCGAACGTTTATATAACAGTGCAGGACATATGGACATAAGAACAGACCAATGAACGTTATAAAAGAAACTGTAGGCATTCATATTTGTGTAAAATTTACTGATTAGTCGCTAAAACCTATTAAGTACCTTCCAATTATTATGTAAAACAATGATAAACTCTTGGGTCCCAGTTTGATAATAGATTTAGCCATTTGTTAATGCTTGAACCCGTGATAATGTTTGTCAACAATTCCTTCATTTCTGTTATCGTTTGTGAGCTTGGAGACAAGGCGTATGAAATCTTCGAAAATTTCCTGAAGAATTAGAAATTGGAAGTTGTAAGTGTTCGGTCAGGCATTTCTATGAAATCCTCCTACGCAAAATGTGGAAATTTCTGTTCTCTGATGGACAGTAAGAAATATCCCATGATGACGTGTTAACAGCAGCTGTTCAAGTTACACGTCAGAAATGTCGTCAATTTGCAGCAAGAATACAGCGCCACATTCCACATTAATTATGAGAATAAAAATAATTTCAGTGGTTTTACGTCACATTTTATTAGAGGACCTTATTTCTATGAAGAAATGGAAAACGAATAAACGAAAACAGTAGAGGTGCAGCGAAGTTTTGAGCGTTGCATTACTTTGTAATGACTTTCGAGGAAGGAAATTTAAGTGTGACGAAGAAGTGATGGATGCTGTTTATACCCATTTTATAGACAAGACTTCTGACTATTTGGGGGGGGGGGGGTTTGAAATATCAATTCAAAGACATGAGAAGTGCATTGCAATAAAGAGTTATTATATTGAAATGTGAAATACAGTTTTTGTCTTTATTATACCTAGAAAATGGTTAGGCCGGAAACTTATGGACCTACGCTCGTACTTCCCATAGACAGAGGAAGGGACTGGGATAGAAATATGCAGCTAAATAAAATAATTAAAACGCAAAAGTAGATGTATTAAGCAACTTAGTGAAGGAAGTGAAGAGGAAAAAAAACATTGCAAGTCTGCAAATTCTGCTTCCTTTAAAAATTTCCTTCTTGTGCAAACTTATCCACACCTAAGCATACAAATAGTATAAACAAAGAGAGATTTAGAACGAAAAGGAATAAAAGGAAAATCATAATGAAAGCTAAGTTGTAAAAATTATACAGAGGCAGAAAGAGAACAGTTTAGAAAAGTTTGCCGTTTGAAAATTCTCTTTACACGGCTACTATTAGTGGATATTATGGTTTTGATAAATTACAGAGAAAATTAAGCCATAGTTCATTTGCAAGTGTTTGATTAATTCTCCATGTTTGTAATTGACTCTGAATTGATGCATTCTTGAAAAAATATAGGACAACTCCCGTTATAAGAAAAATGTGTCTGTTTATACCTTAGATTGAAGGTATAAACAGAAGAATGCAAAGAGTGAAAGGGGGAAAAAGCCCCTGTAGTGAAAGAAGTTTATGGGATATGTTTGGCAGGTATCTTCTCGGGTCACTGACCTACTCTTTTGAATCCACCTGCAGTTACCCTTTTCTATTCTTCCGCTACGCCAGGGTCTGTGTGCTTTTCTTTGCCTACCTGTCAAAGGGAGGAAAACAGTAAAACAGTTTCCAGAACGAAAAAAGTAGACATTTATATGTAAATCTAATGACATTTTGGGTTGAGTCATACCAGCACGAGGTCATTAAGACATAGACTCGTAACGGAAGGCCTCAGGTCCGATTTCCTCTCATACGCCCGGAGTAAGTATCTAAACTTAGTCGTAAAACGCTTCTTGCATTTAATTTAAAAAAAAATCTCTTTCCTAATTTATCATTTCCTCTCGAATATCATCAGTGTCCGCTGCCTGTGATGTTAAACATTATTAAAGAAAAAGGCAAGAGTAAAGAACTACAAAGTTAAATGTTACAGGTTACTTAAACATAACACAGTGCCAACAAAGAATTCAATTTGTATTACTAAATGTTATTATGTTGTGACAAATTTTTACTTTATGCAAGTCATAGAAACTTTTTATTGTGTTCATATCTTCTTTATTTATTTAAGGACGCTCTTTAACATCTCAGGTCATCAGCGTCCCATTCAAATCAGGGCGTGAAACGGCCGTCTAATTTTGCTCAGAGGTCTCTTTTTTCAGGCTTGGGGTTTTTTTGTGCCGTAAATGTACGACACGGGACCCACGGCTTTACTTCCCTTCCGAAGGAAGCCATACTTAGGAGTTTCACTCCTGAAAAAAATCCATCGATCCTCGATCTTGGGTTTGTGAGGCAAGTACACCACCAGGACCGACGTTTTCATATCTTATATTTGGTTTTTCGTTTGCTTCACAAAAGCTAAATAAACACATCTTCCTCAAATTTTCATTGCATTTAACCTTAACCTATTTTTGCAATACTTTATGAAAGGTAAATTCCTTTCTGGTTTTTTAATACGTCTCCTATTCTTTTGCTGTTTTATACAAGCATTTCTTGGCAGATTTTGGTTAATTTAAATATTTTCTCGCGGTTGTCTGGAAATCTCAGAAAGGCGGAAAAAGTAAAAGAACTTATTCCATGAAAGAGAAATGAATGTTGTTTAATGCCCGTTTTTTGCTACAGAGGCACTACAGGCGATGGACACAGATGATACATGAAATGAAATTGGGAGAGAATATATTTTTAAGGAAGGAATCGTTCCAGGCCTAAGTTTTAGAGTACCTCCCCGGCATTTGCCATTTATGAGGACTGAGGAAAACCATCCATGAAAGAGGGCCCAAATTTAATTTTTAAAATGAGCTGGAAATAAAATAGGGTAAAAAAATGTCACAAGATTTACATAAAATTGTAACCAACTAAGCGCAAAGGGCGAGAAAATGTGGCATAAAACGAATAATAATTCCGGTATTATTGTCCAAAGAAAATTTCAAAGTAAAATATCTACACAGTTTCAGAGAATCCATTGAACAGTTTTTGAAACTGGACTGAAAGCAAGAGGGTCTCACTTAGGACAAAAACTAACCCAAGCAACGCAGGAAAATATCTTGACTGGCTTCCAGAAGATTGCATTAAGGCAAATACACAATTTTGTATAACGTGTTTCTATAAACACCTTAAGCATAATTTATGAGCAGCTTTGCTGTAATTATTGCATTGTTTTATCAAGGAATATAATTTTAAAAAGTTTTTGCAGTGATGTTCAGTAATGGCAATAGTTGCAGTTGTTGACGATAACCCCCTCAGTACGTCAGAAGAGTCAAGGAAGTAAGTTAAGAAACATCCCTCTAAAGAGATAATATGGGGAGGAATTTCTGTAGTATATAACATGGAGCAATATGGAAGTTAATAAAGTTTAGAACTGACAAAATAATATGCGAGACCAATGAATTATTTCCACCAGAGAATGGGATAGTCATGATAAATGGTGCCATAAGGAAAAATGTAAAATTAACGAACTGAAAAATGTTGAAATGCCTGAGCTGGAATACCCGAGAAAATTTCTGTGTATGAAAATAACATAAGCAGCAAATAAGGAAAATATTTATGTACCTGTGCTGCAGGATGACGAAATTCAATGATTGGGCCTTATGAGTTTTTCCTCTCTAATAAAAGCCTAAGGAGGTCACACTAAATGACAGGTTGATAGGCCAAATTTCTTTGAAAAATGGAAAATTGCTGATAATTTGAACACGGCTATACTACAGTTAATTTGACATATTTAAATTTCAAGTCATAATATAAACAAGAAATAGTAAATTAAGATCAATTGAGATATCTCTGGATCTCCAAGTTGATAAATATTATTCCAAAATTAAAATCTGCTGTCCATGGCCTCAGATCACTGCCACTTTCAGCTTCAATATCTACACTAAAAATTATTTATTATGCTTATTTCTATTCAAATATGTGTTAATATTTTGGGGCAATTCCATTGAAAGTAAGTGAGTTTTATACTGTAAAAGAGAAAAAGTCTAATAATTTGTTATGTTAACAACAGGACTTAATGTAAAAGCATATTACAAAAGGTGAGTATTTTATGAAAGATATTCCAATTTATAATACTAATACTAGACAAAATTTCTTCATCGATCCGTTGCTATCAAAAAGAAACTCATTACGAATGTGTAAAAATACTTCACTTTTCTCCCTAATTATTTCAAACTCTATTACCCAGCGATGAACTAAAATACAAATTTATTCTTAAAAAATATATGTGGAAGAATTTATAAATAAACAGAATATTAACTATGATTTGAAAAAAAAAATATTTCAAAATCTTTGAAGAGGTATTGCAAATAGTAAATATTTTAATAGATATAACTATACTTTTGCTATGAATGAGTACTATATAATACATGAATGTGACAAATATTTCATGTACTACATAACGTCCTGTATAACATATATATAATTAATTATACTATGCAACATAGGTACTTTTAAACAATATGCAAAATTTTACATACTCTATGTAGATGAAACTTTGTAATGAACATTAATAGTATTAACTATTTATAGTGTTGCTTAATAGAGAGGAAAATAAACACAAAATTGGATAGAGAACGTTCCCTAGCTTTGCAAACAGTACTGAAAAAGACACCATTGATACCTTTTTTTAAAAAAAAAATAAGTAAAATAAGATTAAATTAAATTTAAAAAAGGGGTAAAAACACATTGACCAATCCGTGACAGGCAAACAGTTAAACACATTTTCCTAGGTAGTGGTACAAATTTAATGTAATCTATCCAGTGTTGCATGATCACAAAAAATATAAAAGCGGCCTAACAGGTGCTTGCACAGATGTATTGCATTAACCTTGCTGCCAAGCGTAGCGACCGGTTAAACACACAATAGGAGAGGAAATGACACCAATAGTCTCTTCTTGCATCATAGCAAATTTCCCATCTGTAACTAGCAGTCATATTAATCACACTCTAACCAAGTTTCCCATCAGTCACTCACCTGTCTTCTTAGGCTTCCGCCACTTCAGTCAACCGTCTTCATACGCCAGTAAACTTTCCAAACCCTTCAGCAAAAATTTAGCACAAGCTTCCAATGTGTAAAAGCCCCAATCAAATTTGACAGGTCTCTTATCACGCAACATAATGGATACTACTTCCCTCAACACCGACATGTTTTCGTCCACGACTGAATACGAGACGGAAATTACGTCATGGCCATGACACGGTTCCAAAACAAAAGCAATCTAGGCAATGATATGAGATTCATGTTATAATGCAAAGATTTAAACATGCTTTGCTAAGAAAAAAAAAAGTAACGAATCACTTTAAAAGCAGTACTTGTGGAATACTTTCAAACTAGCAATAAATGTCATTTAAAAAATTGTAAAAACTAGAGCTCAGTTCCGTTTATGATATTAGATTATTTACATACAAAAGAATGCGTTGATATTATATTTATAATACAAGGATTATATTAAGTTATTGGCCTTAGCAAATGATACCTGTTTTTAATATAAAAAAAGTAGTTTGTTTTGAACAGGCATGTTGTAGCGGGTAATTCAAGACCATAATGGCGTCATACGAAAGTTTTCTAACATTAGAGCAAACTGCAAGCTCGCTAGCAATTGTTTATAGCCCTTAGTAGGGTTTTTTCATTAAATGAGAATATAATTTATATTAAATATGAAAAAAAATAGTTTAAAAATGTAACTACAAACAGTTGAAATATTTCCGGGTGACCAAAAAGCGGATACTGAAACAGATTATCTTGCGTCACAGAGAGCGTAAAAGAAATAACTAAAAACGCTTACGAATCTGTTACTTATGCTCAAAGCTGTCGTCATGGTAACGTTAACGGACTATACATTTGTGTAATCATGCCAACTCTGTGTTACTTGGTTAATACAGACAGATGTTGCACTAAGTGTATTAGTCACAGATTATTTCCCATCCAAATGGATACATCGCAGTGTTTTTTGTTTGTTAAAACACCCTCTAAACAATAACAATCTAAATTCATAAACGTTTATTAACACACAAAAAGAAAGAAAAAGGAACCTAGCCATGTACAAACATATCTATACACACGTCAGAAATCAGAAGGAAATTTATTATTCATACGCCATAGATGATTCACTTTCTTCAAATTGCTGATGTAGTCGCATTTACACGAAAACAACGTCTACGCTTCTCAGAAACAAAACACTCACCACAAACAAAACACTGATAACAATACAACAAGGGTCATTGCCAACAGTAAAGAGGCTTACCTGAGTCCAAAGCAATAGTGGCGGAAGGCATTTAGGTTTCGGATTCAGTGAGGGGATACTCCCTCCTTTTGTGTGCCTCTGAACCTGAAATAAACCGCTGGAGCAGGCACTACCCCTTCCTTTGCCCAAGAGCAGTTCACTTCCATCGAACCAGGCCGTAAGCACTGCACTAACCACGCGGACGGATCGGCTGCGCAAAATGACTTCGGAAAACCCCACACGAGAACTACCAGCCAGCTACAATCCCTCTCTTTCTCTCTTACTCCATCTGCTTCCAGCCATGGAGGGAAAATAAACCGTGCACAATATAGCGAACGAACCCTGCCATCAACCTGGGAAATACCAGGCCACTTGTTGCTTCACTTTATTGCAGCTGTTTTACAACTGCAGATACATGTTCCCATGGGTAGACAACCTTCTCCCACACGCACACAAATGCGTTAACCTGCAGAACCCAATTTGGTATTTGATGTCTTAACAAAGAAGTCGTTATCTATTTTAAGAGACTTCTTTCCTGCATATAACAATACTAGTGAGCGGGAGGTCTGGGGTTCGAATCCGGCCAGGACCGTCCAGGTTTTCCTCAGTCTTCATAAATGGCAAATGCCGGGGAGGTACCCTAAACTTGGCCTCGAACGCTTCCTTTCTTAAAAATACTTTCCCAATATATCATTTCATCTCATGTACCCTTGTGGTGCATCAGTAATAAAAACGGGCGTTACACACTATTTAAAAAAATATATTTGTTTACTAGCACGCTAATTTCATATGCTGTTTATGATTACAATTATAATTTTCATATAAAACGATTTAAAATAATAGTAAAACGTAACAAAATGGAATTAAATTCTATATAACATTTATGAACTGAACTTTCTAAATCAATTTGTATGAAATAAATTAATAAAACACATAGAAGCAAGCGTTTTTATTTATATAGTAGCTATTTATGTTCTTGTCTTGGGCAAAATATAAAATTACTAAACCTCTTTGGCAGTTGACAAACAAGGGGAAGGGGATATCAGGGTGTTTTCAAAACGAAAGTGGAAAAGTGGATACAAAGAGAGGTAGGACAGTGGTTGGAAACATACCTGCAACTTAGGAAACAGTCAAACAAGTTTTATGTGCCTCTTTCACAAGCATTTGTTTCTTTGTTTCCCCCTTTTTGGCACTTACGCTTTCCTTTTAGGGGATCTCTGAAGATCCACGGAACTAATTTACCGGTTCTGTGATACTACCCAATTATCTGGTGACCAGTGTGCCGGCGGAGAATGCATCGGCAAATAAGTCATCGCTCACGGCCAGCCAAGCTACACTAGAGTCGGTGTGGGCGGTCGGGTTATGCAAGAGTCGATCGTGCATAGAAACACTGTAGTGACAGTCTACTAAATGCTCATCCATGTCATGCAAGGAAATGCTGGTACATTTTCCAAACATTTCCTACATCTACTTATGAAATTACTTTGCCTCTTGCCGGTGTTATTTTTAGAACAGTAAGAAATTCTCGTCATCGTCTTCTTCGACATTCATTGATAAATTATCGCACCGTGATTTGGTAGTCAATCGCCCGGAAATGTCTCTTCACATTTCTGGCAAAATGAGCGAAGTAACTATAGGCACATAACCATAAATAAAATATTTATGGAATAGAATAATTAGGCCTAATATTTGCTATTTCGTATTCTTAACAAGCTTAAACATGTCTTGTTTCTCTCAGTGTTCAAAGACACTGTGTGGCGTGAGATTCAAATTCGGTAAACCACGCTATTCATGTAGCGCGGCTTACCTTGAGCTATGGCTTACCCATCAGCGGATGCAGCCCCCCTCCGCCTCCTCAGTCATCAGATAAATGGATGAGCAGATGTTTTAACAAAGTGCCCAAACTGAGTTGAACACAATGGTTTTAAAACACTCCCAAAAATAGATACCGATAAAGGATTGCTACAGAAATTAACGCATTATCAGTGAACGTCTGATTTCAGGAAATATCTCCCCGAATCAAATGTCAAAATCTCACAGATAAATCCATTTGAACAATTAACAACACGGAAGAGTAACTTTCACATTGAAAATGTTTTTAAAAAACGTACAACTGATCAAGTTTGGGTGGAGGTATTATAAAAAACCAAATGGTGTTCATAAATACTAACTATAAAAAATATTTTTTTTTCATTTTTAAATTACCAAATATTTATTAGTGAGATATGAAAAATCTACCGTTTTCAATCATAAATAAGCATCGGGATTTCTAAGCACTAACACCAGAATAAAGCGGAATGAAGTTATGTTGGTACGGGACTGTAGATAACAGTTAAAATGGGTACAATAAGTCACGAGGTACAATGCACCCACTCCCCTTAAGCCAGTCACTCATCAATTCTTATTTACCCGACACATTTTTTTGTATTGGCCTAGTACCGTGCAATTAGTGATGCTTTCCCCCGCGCCCTATTAGCGAGCCACCATTCGTTTGCCGCGCCGTGGGGAGGGTATCAAGCCTACTTGCTTAGTTGCTGACCGTAGCAGTCGTAGCGCAGCTGTTCCCGGGTGTGTGTTGTGTTTTCGTTTCTTAATTCGATAGTATACGAGGGCCATCCAGGAAGTAAGGTTACAACATTTATGTAGGATTGAAAAATGCTTGTATTTAATTGAAATTCACAGGATACTCCACAAATATGATAAACTATTTTTAACGTAATCGCCGTCGAGATCAATACATTTCTGTAGTCGGGGCACCAGTGTCACAGACTTCCGCCGCCAGCTCTTTCAGCCACTTCTTAACAGTTTCCCCGACCTCCTGATCGTTGGAAAAACGAGTCCTCCGTCGTATCAACCCAATCCAATCTAGTTCTGTTGTAAATAAACCTGGACAAGCATTCAGCACCTAGAAGTATTTGTGTAAACAGGGTTGGAACCCGGAACTGTGGAACAGATGACTTGCAAGTGCTAGCCAAATGTTTTTTTTTTAATTATAGAATGGAGCAAAATAAATTATAACAAATATTTATGAGAAACATTAATTTAACGTGAAATTCCAGTCATTTCTAAAATACCTATAATCTTTTATGGAGCCGAAAATTGAGTTAAAAAAATTCTCCCAAGAACAAGGCTTATAAATTACACAGTAATTGTAAATGATCTCAAATAAGTGATTCTTTTTCGCACTACTTATGTTCATGTATAGAATTTACGAAAAAATCACTGGCATAGTGTGCTTTTCAATTAATCATATTACCATTTTGTCATTTTAAATTGCCTTTGACCAATTTTAATCTTCCGCAGATGCCACAGATGAACAATATTCAATGAGACGGATTTGAGTCTGTGTAGCAAAACCTATTATTTCAGCTATAAACTTTTAGAGATTAAAATACAACAAATTAGATAGAACATATAGCTAGTTACACTTCAGAACTGAGTAGTTCATGACATTAAACTCCGTTCTTTTGTTTTTCTAACGCCGCAGTTACAGTATCAACCGTGTTCTATGTGTCGTCCAGACTGATAAACCACCATTTGGTTGTAGTTATGTGGTTCTTTTAGTAAACCGTATCACAGCATACAGAATGCATGTAACCAGGAAGTTGACCTCGATAACATGTTATTAGCGTAGACAGCCGTACATTAAAAACTGTCATATTTCCTTCCTCTTTCTGTCTTTTTCCCCCCTTCTTTTTTCTTTTAATCCTGTTTGGAAGTTCAATGGCTCTTTCCAGACAGAAAATAAATGAAATCCTCGAAGGAGTAAACTGCACTTTACAGACCTTTTAAGTGTTGGAAAAGATAGAACAGTATGAATGCAGTTTTATCAGTAAGAGAAGTTGGTTTTGAAGTTATAGTAATAATTTTAGCGCTTTAAAGTGTAGCAAAGCGGACCAATAAAGCTATAGACCAATGTTGTTGATTTCAGTAATTATAAACATAGGGAAATTTAGTGTCATTGAACAAATTTCACCACATTTCTTTCAAATATCGTTACCGCATGTTCAATATGATTCACTAAAACTCTCAAAATGTAAGGCATTTATTAGAACACTTCGAAAAGAAATAATACACGTTTCTGTATTAAAGTAAAGCACCTGACAAGATTTAACATTTATTAATAGTGTTTTATACCCGTTTTTACTACTGAGGTACCATAGGTGGCCAGTGATGATACATGGGGTGAAATTATATATTGGGAAGGATTTTTTTTAAGGAAGGAACTAATTCAGGCCTAAGTTTAGGGTACCTCCCTGGCCCTGGTGGGAATCGAACCCCGAACCTTCCGATCACAATTTCGCGCCTTAAAGACCTCTGCCACCTGTGGTGGATTAACATATACAAAGGAGTATATTATAAATAATTTCATTGAGATAACTGCAATAAATGATGCAAGCAGAGGAAGATAAATCTAATAGCACCATGAGGATTAAACACTTAGCGCCAAAGACTCATAAAAATATTTTTTGTTCATTAATACAATAATTACTTCGTAAACGTTGAACGGCAACTTAGAAATGTATAACAGAGCAAACACTATTTTAAGATAAAGCAACATATAGTTTGAAGCGAAACATTTAAAAATTAATAAAGGAAGCATACAGAAAAATATTTAATCTCAAATTCTTAATAATAATAATAATAATAATAATAATAATAATAATAATAATAATAATAATAATAATAATAATAATAATAAATGAAGCGGTTTGGTGTCCCTACGTTGGGTGCCAAATTTTAAAGCAGTTTAGTAGCCTCCGGATGAATGGCTCCACATTGGAGACCAATTTTGAAGTGATTTTGTCGCTGGGGATGAGTTGGTTGACAATTATGAAGCGATTGAGTAGCTGAACGTCATATTTTGTCGGCCGTTTCACGCCCTGAATTGAATGGGACGCTGATGACCTGAGATGAAAGCAACAAAATCACATCCCTTAACAATCCCTACGCCCTCCTTCTACGATATAAATAAAACATTTCTCATGCCGCTATTTCCCAAGGAAACCATAGCTCACATGATATCACATTGCATAAACTATTCCCATGAATCAATCGCCGCAAACGAAGCTGAAGACACTATTACAGCATGTTACTTCTAAGAAAGTTACCGTCAAGTTAAAAGCGTAATAACTTGGAAGATAAATCAGTGTTTACATTATTACAAAGACAAATATAATACTGCAGATAAGCTATTAAATCCTTTACTAAATCTGAAAAGAGATGACTCACATAGATCGAGGTTACTTGCTGTTCATCCACAATGACAACTTTAGCAATGCGGAATAGAAAGTAACAAAGTTCCATTGTTTTGTGGGTACCGAATACATTTTGAGAATGAAGAGATCTGTGTGAGCTTTTTTATTGATATTATCGCGTTGACTACATTGATGTAATAGCAACATCTGTTACTTACTGGTGACGTGAAACATAAATAGAAAACAGTTTACTTTCTGAGCAAAGATGGCCTAAATTGCATATCGCTTTCCTATACCATCGATTTCCGTTATTCTGATGATAGATGGCAGCAGTTCTGCATTCCACTTTCTTTTGGTTGGTTTTTTTATGAAAGGGTTCTTATAGAAATTGATGATAAAGAAATATTCTATCTAGAATTTCATTCGAGACTGAAGCCGTTCCTGACTCCTCGTCAATTAGAGATTAATTGAAATAATCAATATTTATAATTTTAGAATCAGCAACTCTGTAATTAGGTGTATGTTATGCGTTCCCCTCAGTGGAGTAATTTTAATGGCATATGTAAATTAATATTGTATAGTGTTTATTAGTGAATACTAAGAGTAAACATAAAGGGTAAATTTTGTACTATTTAAGAAATAAAAACGTAACCAGGCAAAGGAAGGCTCTCATCTCTCTCCGAACAGAAAGTTAGAGAATTTGAAGGTAATCCCTCCTGGTACGCGGCTCGGTTTGAAAATGCCCCTGCCTCAGGTCATAAACCGGCCTGTTGCTGACAAAGTTGCAGGTGTCCAAGTAGAAAAAGTCGACAGTAACGTATGAAAGATGTTTAAAGTTCATATTAATGACGAATAGCGAAGCACTTGGCTTGAACAAACTTTTCCAGCGAATAGAAATGAAATTCAGTGAGGTAAGAACTCAACTATCAGACACGTTAACACAAAGTTGCCGGGAGTATTTCGCGCCATTGCTCACGGATGACGTCGTTTGATATTGTGTATAAAAGGGCTAGATTTTTTCCCAAAACGGGGCAGTCTCTCAGAATTCTCCAGGCCCAGATACGTGTAGTTGCTGGCGCGCGGAGATCAGCGGAAGAGCAGCCTAAGTAACAAGTGTGACAACGAAGCTCCAGCGCCAGTCGGTACGTTAACTGCCGATATAACATTGAGTTTCATCAGGAACTCAGTTAAATTAACAATTTCTCTGCTCTGGCACCTTTGATCGGTGCATATAAATATACACGCCTGCCAAGATTACCTCGCTTTGGTTCGACGAGAGACTTGAGTTCGCCCGGATGTTCATGCTTGAAGAATAAACTTTATTAACAAAGTAAATAACGAAGCGTCATTTGTTGTCACCTTCCGAATCCCGTTCCATTCAGGCCCGGCTGGCACATAGCCACCAAAATACAGCGAAACGTTCTCGAGAGAGTCTCATTGAAGAAGCTTGGGGCATACTCTAAGCATTAACACAGTCCATGCAAGCCACATTGTTATTTCAAGACCAAGAAGGAAACCGAATCATATTTGCAGGTAGAAGAGTTGGACCTGCATTATGGGATCACATAAATAAGAATGAAATATTCTATTAAGAAAGTCCTATTTGTACTTGAAATAGCATTGCTATGATTTAGTTTTATTGTTTAAAAATTAAAACTCAACAAATAAGGGGAGGTATTAAGTTCATCTATACAGATCGAGGAAAAAACATCAAAAGGAATTTACGAATAGAAAGGGGGTTGAAAAATAAAAATTTCAAGATTAAGGACAAAGTATCTCGGATGCATTGTTGTTTTGCTGCAGAGGATCACCCCAAAGCTACAAATGTGTTTATGGATGGTCAACAGAACTGAAAGCACAATAGGCAATCTTGAACAAAACTTTTTTCTGTCAGGTACAAATCATTAGTTTATTAGATCATATGTCGTAATTAATTAATTGACGTTTAACTAAGTACAGTAATTGCTCATAAAATTTCCCTACTGTAGTTTTCAAAACATTTCAACACTTCCCAAAGACCTACACACTGACTGACAGTGGTGTATGGTTAGGTTGAGGTGCAGGTTATGACTACTGCTCCGCCATTGACAATGGTTTACATCTGATTTGTTGACACGTCATATCGCAACGTGGCTGTGATGTTGATCTATATTTATGCCTTTTAGCTCCATATACCGTACTTTGTACATATTTTTCTTACGCTTTATAATGTCCAGTTACACTCTCGCTTTCCATTACCTGCCACTACAGTTGGGCACTATGTGTATATCAATCCACTCTTCATAGCTCATGATACTGTTATTGAAACTGGGATGCAAAAACAAAACAAACAAAAACAGAGCATTTGGCAGGTTTTCCAACAACACAAGATCCCGCATTACAATCTTGTGGTGCAAGTTCAAATTTCTGCTTTCTTGTGTTACCTGCCCAGACTCAGATGAAATCAACCGTAACTTCCACAGCAATTGGCGACTTAACACTCGCTTCTGCTTGAGATGCTGTTTTGTATTCTTGTATAATTATGATCGCCGCGCTTGGTCATGAACTAATTCATATTCCAATTCGTGAAAACGTCTGCAAAGGTTCGTGAGATGTTTGCAGTAGCAATCGATAAAAGCAACATTACTTCAACCTATCCATTTGGATGAATATTAAACCAAGCAGTGCCGTTATTACGTAAATGCGCAGTAAATCATTACTAAATGTCCAGCTTCATCCGTCGACTCGAACTTGACTGTTAATGGCTGAGGTTTTTCCCGAAATAACAGACAAATTTACCAAAGATGTTATTTTGCAGCAATTGTTTTGACAAAGTTTATCCCTTTCGTTCAAGGAAAAACGGATGCAGTAATAATCGTATTTGGAGTCCTGCTAATTTTTGATCACGCTTAATAAACAAGCATCTCTACATATGCATGTACATTAACAACTGCCGCCTGTGGTGCCCCAGTAGTAAAAACGAGTGTTAGGCACGATTAAAGAAAAATATTAGAGAGAGTGCATCACCCTAGACAGACACTGCTAACGCATATTGTAATCATACAAGTAACAACAATGATGGACTTTTCTAATTCAGCGAACATATTCTTCGTTATGTATTTCCATAAAACTCTTTGCGTTATCACTGCTAACTGTATTCTATTATGTGATACATTACACATAAAATAATACATCTCTTTATAAGCCCTAAACAGTCTTCTGCAGGTACTAAATATGTTCTAATACATTACATGGTGTAATATATGTCAAAGTTGTAATTTTTTGTTTCACAAAATAATGCAAAACACTTGTAAAGCATTGGTAAATATTTGTAACATGCCAAACGATTTCAACTCCTTAGTAATAAATTCCTTCATTATCTTTCCTGATACCATTGGTTTGCTGCTTTTTACAGAAATAATTGCCATTTAAATGCTTTATTACATACTTGTCAACATTTGAGCTCAATTTTCCATGCAAGTGTCTTCATCACAGCAACAATTTTAATCCACAGATGGCACAAGAATTGAGGTACCCAATTACAGTCGATCGTTTATTTTATACGTTCATTTGATCAATCACATTTATATATAGTTTTGTGTAGCTTCGTTAGGTAAGATTTATTTTATTTCAGGACACTCTTTAACAGCTTTCATCAATAGCATCCTGTTCAATTCAGGACGTGAATCAGCCGGTCCTGGTGGTGTAATGGTAGCCATACTTGCCTTCTAAACCGAAGGTCACAGGTTCAAGACCCGGCAAGGATAAATGTGTTTTTCGGGCCTAAAAATCCTAAGTATGGCTTCCTTTGGAAGGGAAGTAAAGCCGTGGGTCCCGTGTCGTACATTTACGGTACGATAAAGAACCTCAAGCCTGAAATAAGAGGCCTATGAGCAAAATTTGTCGGCCGTTTCAAGCTCTGATTTGAATGGGACGCTGATGACCTGAGATGTTAAGAGCGCCCATAAATAAAACAAATTAAAAATAAAGGACGTGAATCGGTTAAAATTTAGAGGCCTGTTCTTTTACGTGCCGCAGTTTGTATTATTTGGCAGTAAATTTTCATTACAATTAAATATATTGAAATAGTGTCAAAAGAGACTAGATTTTTTATTTTTATTTATTTATTTATTTTTGAGTAGTGTTTAACGCCCGTTTTTACTACTGAAGCACCACAGGTTGATTGCTGATTTCATTTGTTTACGGACGCTCTGTAACATCTCAGGTCATCAGCATTCAATTCAGGGCATGAAACTTCCGTCACATTTTGCTGAGGCCTTTTCTTTCAGGCTTGAGGTTCTTTTTCGTGCCGTAAATGTACGACACGGGACACACGGCTTTACTCCCTTCCGAAGGAAGCCATACTTAGGATTTTTACTCTCGAAAAAAAATTCCATCGATCTGACCGGGATTGAACCCGCGATCTTAGAATTAGAAGGCAAATATGGTAACCACTCCACCGCCAGGACCGAAGCACAACAGGCGGTGAACACTGGTGATACATGAGATGAAGTGATATATTGGAAAAGGATTTTTTTTAAAGGAAGGAAACGTTCCAGACTAAGTTTTGGGTACCTTTCCGGCATTTGCCATTTATGAGGACTGAGGAAAATCTGTAAAAAACCTCAGTCAGGGAAGACAGTCCTGACGGGATTCGAACCCCAGACCCCTGCTCACGAGTCCACGCCTTAACGACCTTGATCATCCGTGGCAGTTTAAAGAAAATGAGACAAGGAAAAAATATACTTGTGTCATTTAGAGAGAACACTAAATAAGATGGTGCGTGAAATATGGGTTTAAAACAGGAAAGGTATTGTCCCACTTTAATTGCATTTAACCCATATAGTTAATGATAGTCAAAAACTGAATTATGCTTTCTTTATATACATCCCAAGATCGCGGGTTCGATCCCGGCCAGTGTCAATGGATTTTTTCCGGAGTAAAAATCCTAAGTATGGCTTCCTTCGGAAGGGAAGTAAAGCCGTGGGTTCCGTGTCGTACATTTACAGCACGCACACATGCCTATTATCATCATTAACATCACTTTCGCTACCATTTCACATATTTAGATCAGCGCTAGTGTTTGAAGATTGCAATAATCCTGCACTTGTACAGAAATGTATATAAATTAAAGAGAATCATTAGCATTAACACTTCTGTGGAACAAAACAATGAGAAAAGGCGTACTCTTGTAAAGTACAAGAGCATAGAAACTTTTATGAAACACAAATCAACTAATAACTACAAGTTACTTGTAATATGTCAAATCATACTTTAATGGAATAAACCCCTATACTTCAATAGTGTGTAACTACTTGTATACGAATTGAAATACGACGTTTTAATTTATCTAAAATTTATCTCTTACAACATTCTTCAAACCTAAAAGTTAATAAAGATGTTATCCAGACTTAGGGCTGCTGCAGTTACTGATAGTCTCATTTACAGCAATTATTTTACGAGAAAATTGAGTATTGTTTATTTTTAAAATTTATACTTAATCTTTAATGGCTAAAGTATTTTGACTCTTCAACAATTACAGAACACCGGTCAAATCTCCTTCATTTTTATCCAAGGAAACACGTTTTTGATAATTTCTGCCCAAATAGTATATTATTTATACTCTTAAGAAACAAATTATTCAAAATACATTAGAATGCTTGTTATAAAACTGAACACGCAAATCGAATTACTAGGTAGAAACTATAGCACGGATTCGCTTCAAATTACTTTTAAAATTAAGTACACAACCATTATCGGCAATTGGCAACAATAGTCTGCCAACAAACATAAACAATTGAACACACAAGCATTATCAACAGTTGGCAACAATAGTGTGCCAACAAACATAAACGATTGGATACAAAGTACATAAAAATGTCTATCTCTATTGTTGAACGTATATTTATTGTTGCATAGGTTCTTTTCTGAAACCCAATGCAGTTCACACCTTCTTTGAATGGAGGTAACTCTCATGGAAATTGACAATACCAGATGGGAATACGGTGTGCCAAATCTGATTTATGAATTGTTGAGCTAATATTTTGCCAGGATGCGGTTAACGCTGCTGCTTACAAGAGAATATTCATAGAGATATGGAGCAATTTGATGACGTGAAACTAAACCAAGGACATTTCCAGCAAGATAGGGTGACCTGCCACACAGCAAACAAGTCAAAAAATTACCCGAAGTATTTCTGCGTGTCTATGGCCAAAGAGATCGCGCCATTTTCTCAGTTCTGACTTATTTTTGTGGGGTTATGTTAAAGAAAGAATATTAAAAACCCGCAACAGCTGGAGGATAACACAAGGGAAATCAGAAACGATAATGGTACGACTTTGGGATAAGTTTAGCAAATCATGACGCATCAAACGAAGTCACTTTCAGCATGCACCTGTCTCACAAGAACCAAAGCAATACTTTATCAACTTACTCTAATTTAATTTACTCGTTAGTTACTCATAAAAGACGAGTTTGGTCTACGAGAAAAATCTACGGTATACATTAGGTTAAGTGCAAATAGTGAATTTATTATTGCCATTAAATACATTAAAAGACACATAAACTATAATATAAATTGCTTATTTTACTACAGTAGTATGTTGGTTGATGTCAGTCGCTTTTTGAATCTTCTTTTTCCTTTTTCTTCTTCTATTCCTTATCTCGCAAAAGGTGGGTACAAATTGGGCTGTTGGAATGTATCAAAGGCTATCTTCCCTCTTCTGAATTACGCTGCAGTTAATACTTTAATTATTACATGTTTACTTTACAACAAGCGGAGTCATTCATTCCACTTGCTGCTAGTAACAGTGACAGAAGCTAAGGAAATGTTTGCAATTCAAAGTTTAAGATGTTTTGCAACTAAACGGATAATGTTGCTAAGTGTCTGCGATGAGGTCATAGTGGCGATACTAGAAGTAAATGAAAGACGATAGTGTATTGATAGCATTTATTTTATACATAGGATGACGCATAAATTAAAAATTATAAATTTTCTAACAATTTATTTAATATTTTGTCAATCGTTTTTATCTGGTTTTCTTGTTTCGTTATCCTCCTTTTTCTATTATTTTCTACTTTTATTAGCTTCTTTACACTGCTGTAAATACCTGGTATACGTATTTGTTGCAAGTGTTTTTTTTTCCCAAATTATTTTTACTTGATGTTGGTAGCTTTTTATGTCTTTTTTCACTTCTTGTAATTAGCTCTTTTTCATACTTAATTTCCGCTGACTTATGCTGAATTTTTAATGAAAATCTTTATTTTCATGCGTCTTTTTCGTATTATATATACAGGATGTAACAAAAAGATATATAGAAACTTTGGGGAAACATTCCACGATAAAGAGGGCGCAAATATGTTATATAAACATGGGTCCGGAAAGTCTTTATTTCTTTGTTAGAGCCCTTTGTCTACAGCTCCGCTTACACGGTGTGATATGCAAGACAGAATGCCAGCAGAGCTGTCCTGTGGCTATTGCCCCACAACAGAACAATTGCTTAACACGCACAGTAGGTAAACATTCGCTTTTACCTCTGGTTAAATGAGGTGGGGGTATTGTAACTACTCTTAGTACCTAGGTTCACTGTTGTTGTACCACGTAGTCCGCTTCTTATGCTACTAACTTCATTGCTTGACATAGTACCGAGCACGTAGTGTCAGATTTGTGTGTTTAAGGATTTCGTTCCAGATAAGTAAAATGAAGGTATTCAAATGCGGAGTTGGCAGATGCTCATAAGATCTGTGTATTAGCCGAAGGTGTACAGAGTCTTCGTGCTCGTATTCTGTAAGGCTGCCAACAATACGAGATACTCCAGTACATGCGACGGCAGGTTGATGGATGTATCTGTGCTGACGGAGGACATTTTGACAGTTCATATTGTTACGTGGTATAAGTGAAGAAAAAGAGCTCTAATAAAGAAATAAACCAATTCCGGACCCTGTTCATATTATATTTCTTTATACGTATAGATGAGATATGCTTCCCCAAAGTTGTGACCTACCTTTTTGTTACACCTGTATATAGTATGCACATTACTAACTTCGTCGGTCGGGCGGTTGGTGTAGTTGTAACCATACTTACCCCCTAAGTCCAAATCTCGGGTTCAATCCCGGTCAGCGTCTATGGTTTTTTTCTTTCCCCGAGAGTAAAAATCCTAAGTATGGCTTCCTTCGGAAGGGAAGTAAAGCCGTGGTCCCATGTCGTACATTTACGGCACGATAAAGAACCAATAATTTCTATTACGCTTCATTTTAAATGATAATAAATAATGATTGATATTTCATGAAAAGGTTGCACTCTTATAGCATAATTAATTTTT
>CM060838.1:79330000-79465000 GCA_030762175.1 Metallyticus violacea
TTCATAAACGAGGGTAAGTTTCCGGCCTTGTCGATAAGGATTATCGCCTTCACAAAACCCTTATCTGTTAAGTAAATAATTGCAGCTGTAACTTCTGCTCCACTATGTTCACTTATTCAGATATGGTTGCATAAAGAAGGCTATGTGTAGAAGATTGTGATATGTTCAAAATGGAGTTTCGGGCTGTTATTAAGTTCTTCACAAAAGAAGAACTTACTCCAAATAAAATTAAACAACGATTGAACGGTCTATATGGGGAAGTATCCCCCTCATATTCTATCGTAAAAGAATGGGCCAAACTTTTTCGAATGGATCGAGAAAGCATTGAAGACGAAGAGCGGACAGGTCAGCCCTTGGAGGTGCTCACGCCGGAAAACATCGCTCTTGTGGAAGGAGAAATTATGAAAAACCGACGGCTCAAAGTTACAGAAATAGCAGCAAGATTCGGCCTTTCTAAAACAATTGCCTTTCGAATTATTCATGAACATTTAAACATGAATAAGGTTAGTGCAACATGGGTGCCTAAACTTCTTTCCTTAGTCCAAAAGCAGCAACGAGTCTTCTGTTGTCAGGCATTTTTGAAGCTCTGCCGTGTAAACGAGAGAGAAGTTCTGCAAACTATTGTTACAGGAGATGGAACTGTGGTCCTCTACTATGATCCCTTGTCCAAAAGACAATCAACGGAGTTGCGTAAATCTGGAGAAGCATCGCCTGTAAAGGCCAAGGTCACTCAATCAATCAAGAAGGTCATGGCCACAATCTTTTGGGACTGTGATGGAATATTCTTCATTGACTTCAAGGAGAGGAACACCACAGTAAATGGGGAGTACTATGCTGGCCTACTGCACAGACTACGTGCTTCCATCAAAGAGAAAAGGCGAGGAAAGCTGAGTGGTGATGTGCGCCTTCTTCACGACAACGCGCCTGTGCATACAGCTCTTGTTGTAAAGGAAGCTGTGAAGAAATGTGACTTCAAGGAGATCGGCCATCCACCCTACAGCCCAGATCTAGCTCTCAGTGACTTGCTGTTTATGCCCGGTTTGACTATTTTGGAGAGGGGGTTGAAATGTTAATTCAAAGATGTGAGAAGTGTATTGCAATAAAGGGTAACTATATTGAAAAGTGAAATACAGTTTTTGTCTTTATCATACCTAGAAAATGGTAAGGCCGGAATCTTATAGATCTACCCTTGTAATTTCCTTCTCTGTACAGAAAAATTCAGTTGTCCGTCCTAATAAAAGGGAGGAAGAGCGGTTAATGGAAAAAGACAGAAGACCATTCACAATATTTTCTTATTTTTAGGTCCTTTCATTTTTTTTAACCTTAACTACTACTCAGTTTCTTTTATGTCCATTCTAAATCAAGGAAATAAAGCAATATGGCAGAATAAAGTGTCATCTCGCTCTAAAATTGGGCGCTAATGATCTCTGCAGTTTTGCGCCCTTAAATAATAATCATCATCATCGATCTAAAAGTTGCATAAGGATCTAGTGAATCTTGTCTACTCTTGTGACACCGACACAAAATTCATTAGCTAAGAATCACCATTATCAAA
Organism: Metallyticus violacea; assembly: GCA_030762175.1. Lineage (NCBI taxonomy): Eukaryota > Metazoa > Arthropoda > Insecta > Mantodea > Metallyticidae > Metallyticus > Metallyticus violacea. Next base: position 79,331,556 of record CM060838.1, read on the forward strand.
CTTTTATAAACAATTTCACTTTCGTTTCTATAAACAAAACTCTCGTTTTCTCTTAACAGGTGGTGAGGACATTGTGGGACAAAATTCCACACACAATTAAAAACTTACAAGGTGCAAGAGTATTGTATTGTTATTGACCAAAGCGTTAAACGTAAGGGATAGCTGTACGTGCTAGTAGTTGTAGTATTATAGACCCATAATTTTGAAATTAACAGATCGAATTTTAGCGGGATTTTAAGGATTAATTCCGAAAATACAAAGAACACAAAGACCGTGGGACAATCCGATGATCGATTAATGGACAGGAGGATAATCGATAATATTGTACTGTATATACATCTCGCGTCTACTTTATTATTTTTTATTTTGCCCTCCTGCTCTCCATTGCCTCACTTTCTTTTTCTTTTGTCAAACACAGCTCAATTTTTCTCTTTATTTCTCCTCTTTTAACACTCGCCATTTTTTGTCCATATTTATTAACGTCAAGCGAGAGGCCTTGTCTATCTCTGTCGTAAGCTTCCATTTTGAAATCAAATTAATAATGGAAGGTATGCGGGATTCCCTAGTTCAACGGTCAAGCTCCAAGTTCATTTAATATACTAAAGTACACAACACCTGTCTGTCAAAAGCACGAAGCTCAGCGCGTAATCTTTAGCAGCAAAAAACAGCATTCCAGGCAATCAATTACTGAAGCATAAAAAGGGAGATAAGTTGCTTCTAATTAAAAACTTGTTGAGCATTTATTATTATTAATAATTCAATTTTCATTTACAGTTACAATTTTATAAAGTACTCAAGTGAATGTGTATTGAAACAAAAGAAAAATTCAGTTTTATAAATGAAGTAAGTAATAACATTCTAAGAAACAATTTAAATCTAACCGAGCATTAAAAAGCATCTTCTTTGATTATAGATACCGAGGGTGCCAAAAAAGTTTATATACACTTTCACAGTAGATATGTATTTAATATATTTCAAAGTTGCACCGAAAAACAACAGCAATGTGTAGTATGATGTTCTGTAAACAGATGTGACTCACATACATTATGATAGAGTTGCTACGCGACAGGTAAATCAACAATGAACAAATGAAGCCAATATTATCGTATGATGTTCTGTAAACAGATGTGACTTACATTACATTATGCTAGCGCTGCTACCACAAAATGGAGCCAAGATTATCGTTTGAACAACGGCAAGTAATTTTGAAGTGGTATTGGACAACCGAGAATGTTGTTGAAGTTCAAAGGCAATGGAGACGTGTGTACAGAACAGAACGAAACCGCCAATTCGAGACAAATTTGAGACTCATTGGAACCGTATGCGATGTTCATCAGGGCAGATCTGGGAGACCTCACACAGCAACAAGCCCCACGCACTGGGCCCAAGACACTATCCAATACACTGGATAGGACGAAGAGTTTCGAGTGAGTTTCCACCGTTTTCTCCGAATCTAACTCCGTTGGACTTCTCCCTATGGGGAACTCTTAAGGATGTTGTATATCGTAGAAAACCAGCTACACTGGCAGCACTTCGGGAAGAAATTGTAACGGCATGTGTTGCAATCGCTGAGGACACTTTCGCAAACGTTGCTCAATCAGTAGTTCAATTTACTTAGAAGTGTATCGACGCCGATGGTGGGCATTTTGAGCAACTGTTGTAACTGTAAAAACCTAAGCTGATTAGTGCTCATTATTTTCTGTTTGTGTGAATTCAATTTTGTTATGTTAACACAGGTTTTATTTTTGCTTGAAGTATGTATAATTTTTGGTAACCTCTGTATTTAGATTGTTTTATTAAATACACTCCATCATTGCTACAAACCATAGCAGTAAATAATACATATTTTTGGAACTACAGACGCAAAGAGTACATAATTAAATTATTTTACAATGAAGCCTAAGTTTCATGTGTGCGCTTTAAATGGATGTACTGTATATACAGAGAGTTATTTTTGGCTTGAGTCCGCAGCTGAAAGTAAGCCGCGCGGGGCCAAGGTCGCGACATTCGCCCACTCGGTGGATGCATAACTTCCCCTCACATTTCCATTTGTACAGTTTTGATCAATAATAGCATGCACACAGTAGTAGTTTTATTTTATAACCTTCAGAGGTTTTCACGAGTTTTGGATACATTTTAATGAAATGTGCACTCAGTTGCAACATCTGTGCTTTCATAATTCTTCCAGTTTTTGCATAAATTGGGTTATTCTGGTAGATTTTTTGTTATGTTTTGGTGGTAACATTTCAATATAGTATGCAATAGTAACATTTACTTTACTAACCCTTATAATAATGTGCAGGGTGACTCAGGTGGTAACGCTTGGGAATCGCATATCCCATGACCTTGAGCTTGAATTTTCCGTTGTTTCCCCTAGGCGCTTAGGCAAACGCTGGGGTGCGTATTTCCTTTTCGTGCCTTTCCTACTCTCACTTTTCATCTCATTTCATTCTGTAGGGCATGCGAGGTGAGCTGGTGATTCCTTGGAGGAGGGCTCCGCAAGCCGGGGTGTCCTCTCTGGTTACAATACTGTAGAACCCTATTAATTCCGTGCTTCACCGCCCTTAGATACTAATCACCTGGCGTCTCCCCTCTCGGAAATGCCACCACTAGGTGCGTGGGCATAAACCGCCAGCCTTTAAGCAAGACTATCCATTCAATCCAATCCCAACACATAATTAACTCAGGAGAACTTGTAATAACGCAAAGGCTTGAATTAACCGCATACGACTGGCCCAGCAAGTGTTTATTACGACAGACAACAGGTGCAACCTTGACCCAGTGCGCGCTGCGCTCTGCTGGGATACATGTAAAGGACATTTTAGTATATTGTTGGTCAAGTCTGTTTCATAGCATTAGTTCCTTTGTCTTAGAAAGTAACAAAGACATAAATTTGAAGATATTTAATTACATCTTAAATGCAAATTAATTAATTATCGTTTTCACCTTTATTTCCTGCACAGCCTTTAAAATTACATTGCATTTACGTTTTATTTAGGTAACATGCTAAGCCTGAAAACAACACTAAGCATATGACAAACTATTAAATTAAATGTTATAAACAACTACAAATATTTCGTATTGGTTTATAACGTAGCCTCATTACGCTACGCAATCAGGGTTTATATATACCGGAAACCGGGTGACCTTCAATGGATGCGCGATCCCTCGTAAGATTGGAATTAATGTTCCGCTTACACAGGCAATTGACCTTGCTCAGTGTGATTATCACGCCAACTGTTTTAGTTGAATTTATCTAGAAACTTCTTGTTAGATTTTCTACTGTGTATTGTGTAGTATGCCAAGAGTGAGATATACAGAATACTTATTTAATACTGTTATGTACAAAAGAAATGGTACAAGTCTGTAGGAGAGAATTTAGTGCTAAATTTCCAGAAGTAACATATCTTTTGCAAAGTGTAATTATCACACTTTGCGATTTCAAGTGTGACTTTGTCTTAGTGTTTTATCCTTTTAAAAGCTTTTATTATTACTGTTAATTTGTTACATTGTTAATAGTGTTACTTTATTTTTATTTTATATTATATATATAGCAACTTCTTATATATAATAGGGTTTTAACAGAGGACAACTATGAATGAAATATGTTGTGATTAGGAACTTCTCCTCTAAAGACTTTAACACAATTGACAGCAAATTGGTGTATCTGTCGACAGTGCGTATAAAGCAACTCGACTGCTGTATTTTCATTTATATACTTAATTTGAAATAAAACCCGTGGAGGCAAGGAAACAAAATACCGGGAGGCAGTTACATTATTCGGGAGGAGTGTCTTAAAATTGGGCTAAGTTCCTAAATTTCTACACATGTCTCTAAACAGGAGTGTTTTTATTTATTATATAGAAGGAATAACTTAGTGTTATTAGCACTTTACTAGTAATTACTTTGTTTTTTGTGTACGTTAAGTTAACTACAATGTGAATTCGTGATCTCTACGAAATTTTATGGTTATTTCTGGTTTTGTTTCACACATGAGGTCTACTCTCAGTAACTCTGTGCTGTTCACCTGTCATAATCATCCATGTTACATTTCACTGGCAGAACACAACATGACTTTTCTCTCTCAAGACTTCTGACTATTTTAGGGGGGAGGGACGGATTGAAATGTTAATTCAAAGATGTAAGACGTGTATTGCAATAAAGGGCAACTATATTGAAAAGTGAAATATAGCTAGAAAGTATATTTTATCTCGCTGTTTGAAACTTTTCAATAAAGATAACTGTTGAAAGCTGTTACTTATGGCTTATGAGGCAGTATTATCCTACCAGATTGTTCATTCCCGATCAAACCAAAAGATTGGTTTCTTCAGCGCAATTGTTTTATTTTCATATTATAGCTGGGCAGACCATGGACAAATGTTCTAGATCCCAATTTGATCATGTTAATTAAATATATAAAATATGACAAAATGTACAGCCCTTTTTCTTTAGGTATTCATTTCTACCCTTCTCTCCTAACTTTTAGTTTCTTATTTACTATTAGCGTAATGTCTATCCTGTGTTCTATTCATTAAATAAAATATAATTCCCGTGTGTATGTACGTCATAACTAAAAGGCGAAAAAAAAATTAATTTTGGTACAAAAAATTAATAAAATTATATAGGTTTAAAGATGAATTCTTGAAAATGCTCAGACTGCGTTTAATTTCATTTATGCCTATCAAATAATGGCTGTTAGCAAAGGCTTACGCAATATTCGCAGCGTGTGCGAGAGCAAGATACCTTTGAAAAGACAAGAACATTTGTTTCCTGCCATACGCTAGTTACCAGTGTTAATTTAGTGACACTGTTGCTAAGGGCACGAAGGAAACAGAAGAAACAATTTGCTGGCTAAGCCAGGTAGTATTGCATAACGTTACATTATTTATCTTAGGTTAGGTTGGTACCACCCACGTGATTAGGGATTTCCCAACACTATGGAGGCCGACAGCTATCCGCATAACTCTAATGTATTTCATTTCGATGGCAGCTGAATTCTGTCTGCAACCGTCCATAACGACCTTCCATCCATTTCAGTGGTTGGTTTGCGGATACAATAAAACAGGCCTGGGAACTGTGAAACATCTTGCTCTTCAAATACGACTGAGGCGAAGCAGATCACGATCTCTGATAATTAACTTACAATTACGTGTTTGGCTTATACAGATTTAAAAGGAAACTGCAAGGATACCTTAAGTATCTACCTGAACACTTTTTACAATTTTTTAAAGAAATATAAAATTTTATGTAGAAGTTGAGACGTGCAGAAACACTTAGCATTGCTTTTCACATGTCGTTATAGCTGAAATAATTTATGAACAAAAATGGGGGAAGGGATCTTTAATTTTTTTTTTTTAACTTAAGGGAGAAAAACATTACTACAACGTTGCCATAACATTAGTCGTTAATTTCCGGAAACCAAATTTCATTCCTCTTTGTCCATCCATTGATCCAGATCGATACTTTTAGCCCACATGGTCCTTTGTAGACAATATTTACCAGTCTTTGGTCGGTCTTTGCTATGGTAAGCATTCCATTATTATATTTAGTAATCATCCTTTTGAAACTTCTATTGTAATCCTTTTCTTTTAAAGATGTCCGGTTGCTCTTGTCCTCCCTTAATTTTACTTTTCTATTTATTTCTTATTTTTTCAATTCTAATTTACTCAGTTGATCTTAATAACATCTGTACCTGATATTCTTCTTGTTTCCCTTGAATGAGTTTTCCACACTTCAAAATCTTATGTTAAAATTATGGTTGGATATATTTGTAAGGCTCCGTTGTTTTGTTGTATTTATACTGCACAAAATATAATTTAAAATATTTATTGCTTGTTTTTATGGCTTTAATTTACCCCCACTATTATTATCTTCTAAATTGTCCAATTTATACCCAAAAATGCATTCACTACTAGGCTTTAATTCTTCTCCACTATCAAAGTTTAATTTTTCTTTTTCGTCTCCTAAGTATAAATATTTAGTTTTCTTCATATTTATGGAAATTATCATTTTTCACATTTTATTAAATATTTTTTGTCACATAGTTCCTATCATGATGATCTTGTGCTAATACTATTTGATCGTCTGCACCGCCACGGGTGGCAGAGGTCGTTAAGGCGCGGTCTCTTGAGCGGAAGACCTGGGGTTCGAATTCCGCCAGGACCGTCCTCCTTGAATGAGGATTTTGGTAGGTTTTCCTCAGTCCTCATAAATGGCAATGTCAATGGAGGTAACCTAAACTTAGGCCTAGAACGATTCCTTCCTTAAAAATAATAAATTCTCTCCCAATATATGATTTCATCTCATGTATCATCTATGGTGCCTCTGTAGCAAAAACGGGCGTTGAACACTGTTCATTCATACTATTCGTCATCTGCAAAATTGAGTGAAAACATGCAGAATATGTTTGAGTTTTTTTATTTATTATTTCCAATTTAATATTTTCTTCTCCAGTGTCTTACCGTTCTTTCAATGTACATTTTGAACAGTGTTGGGGATAAACTGCAACCTTGCCTTAAACCTTTTGTAACATCAAAGCTCTATAAGATGTTATTTCGGTTTTTTTTTTAAACCGATACATTGTATGTTAATTGTATAGCTTCTAACGCGTTGTATTGAAGAGGCCTCTGAGCAAAAATCTATCGGCCTTTTTACACTCTTAATTGAAAAGGACGCTGATGACCTGAGATGTTAAAGAAAGTCTATAAACAAAATAAATCAACAAGGGATTAATGGTTAATTTGTCTAAAATTTCCCATAACATTTTTGAAGAACAGTGCAATATGCCTTTGTTAAATTGATGAAAAATGGATGCAAATTTTCGTTAAAGGCTTTTTTTCCACTTCAATCATTTCAATTATTCAGAATGTATTATCTGTGCACGACCTGCCTTTTCTAACCAAATTGTTCTTCCATTTCTATATCTTTATATACTAATTCAACCATTGTGGCTAATATAGACTATCAATACTACTAAAACTGCTTTTTATTAATATATCTGTGTAGTTTTCACACTTTCCCTCGTCTCCTTTCTTATGTATCGATGTTATGAAAGCTACTGTCAACCCCTGGCATTTCTTCGTTTATTATGAACTTAAGCAGTATAAGAAACCATTTCTAACACTTTTATTGCCATATTTAATAATTCTATAACAATATTATCTGCATCCGCAGTACTGCCATTCTTTATCCTCACGATTTCCTATTTTTCCCTAATTTAACTTAAATTTTAATTATATTTCCCGTTTCTTTTCCTGATGAATTATTATTTTATGCTGCAAATTATTTTCGGTCCTGTACTGAAAGGTTTTGTGATGTTCTTCCCATTTATGTGCTGCTTGCTGTTTAGTGCAGCAGACTTTTATTTCCTTTTGAACATGCATTCCTTTTTATGCATTTCAATGATTCCGAATTGTTCTTGCCCCCTAAACATTTTGTATTTCTATGCTTTTGTTGTCCCAAACTCATTTCTTTGTTTAGTAATCTTTCTTCTCTATTATATGATACATTTAGCCATTTTATCTTTTGTACTGGGTCATTTTAAGAATAACTGTTTTTTATTCTGTCTTTCTTCAACGTTTTATTACAATGTTTTGCTTCCTCTGTTCTCTTTCTCACCTAAACCGAAAGCGTTCGAATATTACTATTACAGCCTCTGGTTAAGTGTTATGACCATTAACTTGTGTGCCTATAGCCGTATAGTTCAGTTTCTAGCTTCGGTGCCTTTTAGCCCTTTCTCTTTCCTCCTATAGAAAAGGATTATAAGGTTTGTTGTTGTTGTTGTTGTTGTTGTTGTTGTTGTTGTTGTTGTTGTTATTATTGCCAGAGGTGAATTTGACTGGACAGGAAATTCTCACTTTTCATAATATCTAAATATCAGGTCTTTCATGATTTAGTTGCCCTTTTCATGTTACCTGGCGGGTGGGCAGGCAGAGCGGTTACTCCCGGCGAAGAGAATGTAATATCCACGTAACTTATGACAGGAGATGGAAATCTTGTTCTGTCGCGTTCACAAACTGCTGGCATATTTTTGGAGAATATTGATTCACACGCGTTAGTTCATCTTCCAATTGAGTCAAATTAAACTTGAAAACATATAACAACACCGTTATCCACAAATTGCAGGCAGATAATCTGGCAAAGTTCTGCATTGGATGTTAATGGCCTATGCTCAATATTCATTACTGATGAAGCTTCAAACCATTACGTGATTACCTTTCGACGCATAATAACACAGGCATTTTCTCTTCTTCTTCTTCTTCTTCTTCTTCTTCTTCTTCTTCTTCTTCTTCTTCTTCTTCTTCTTCTTCTTCTTCGGAGTAGTGTTTAACGCCCATTTTTACTACTGAGGCACCACGGATAGTGGACACTGATGATACATGAGATGAAATGATAGTTTGGGAAAGGATTTTTTAAGGAAGGAAACGTTCCAGGCCTAAGTTTAGGGTACTTCCTTGGCATTTGCCATTTATGAGAACTGAGGAAAACCTGGGGAAAAAAAAAAAAAAAAAACTCAGTTAGGGAGGACGGTACTGACCGGATTCAAAACCCAGACCTCTCACGACATAATGACCTCGGCCACCCGTGGCGATGCACTGGATTACAGAAAACTCCGATTTTATACACGAAATCACTTTTCTAGCCATAAATTATGACTGAAAATGTAATATTTAAACTGGTTATTACAAAAACGAATGAGCATGAACCTATTTTAACAAATGCTTTGGAATAAAGGATGAACTTTTGATGATATCTAATGGTATTATCAATAATTCAAGCTAAAAGTGTTTAAAATTGTTTATAAATATAACAAAGTTAAAATTCAAAAGAATTCTAGGACTGATGTACATTTTCCAGTAAGTAAAGAAGAATGTCAATTGTCTAGAAAAAACATTTCCATATAACACCGGCTTAAGCTCATTCCGATAAGTTTAATATTAGTTTTATACCTCTAATTTTTTTAATTCTTTTAAGTAATTTAGCATTCTCGCTGCCCAAATATCTTTTGTCACGCATTTACTGCAGAAATTTGCTCTACCATACATTCGTTTAGAAATATTCCATGCAAAACAAGAGTATAAGCATTGTAAAATTATTTACATATACGATACGCTTCACACAGCAATCTCACTCACTCACAAAAATCATAAAGCTGTAAAACGAACTGGATAGCTGATATCTATTAGATGATAGGTATTCAAGTATGAATAATTTTCTTGAAATTGAACGGAAGTAAAACATAAAAAGATATAGCCATTACAGCTAATATATATTAACGTTCTTTACAGTTTATAACATTACAGATACTAGATTTTTGTAACAGAGAACTCTTATCTCAATTCTGCGAGGGTAAGTCCAAAAGTTTCCGGCCTTACCATTTTCTAGGCATGATAAAGACGAAAACTATGTTTCACTTTTCAGAATAGTTAGCCTGTATTGCAATGCTCTTCTCACATCTTTGATTTAACATTTCAACCCCCTCCCCCTCAAATAGTCAGAAGTGTTGCCTGCAAAACGGGAATAAACAGCATCCATCACTTCTTCGTCATACTTAAATTTCCTTCCTCCAAGGTCCTTCTTAAGTTTTGAGAAGAGGAAATAGTCGCTGGGAGCTAGATCTGGGCTGAAGGGTGTGTGGTGGATCTCCTTGAAGCAACATTTCTTCACAGTTCCCTTTGCAACAAGAGCTGTGTACACAGGTGCGTTGTCGCGAAGAAGGCACACACCACCACTCAGTTTTTATCGCCTTTTCTTTTTGATGGAAGCACGTAGACTGTGCAGTAGGCCAGCATAGTACTCCCCACTTACTGTGGTGTTCCCCTCCTTGAAGTCAATGAAGAGTATTCCTTTATAGTGCCAAAAGCTTGTGGCCATGATCTTCTTGGTTGACTGAGTGACATTGGTCTTTAGAGGCGGTGCTTCCCAGGTGTACGCCACTCCATTGATTCTCCTTTGGACAAGGGATCATAGTATAGGAGCATAATTTCATCTCTTGTAACAATGGTTTGTAGAACTTCTCTCTCGTTGCCACGGCAGAGCTCCAAAAATGCCTGAAAACAGATAACTTGTTGCTGCTTTTGGACTGAGGAAAGAAGTCTAAACATCCATATTGCACTAACCTTATTCAAGTTAATTCGAAGGACTGTTGTTTCAGAAAGGCCCAACCTTGCTGCTATTTCTGTAACTTTGAGCCGCCGGTCTTCCATAATTTCTCCTTCCGCGATGTTTTCAGGAGTGAGCACCTGCACGCTCTTCGTCTTCAATGCTTTCTCTACCCATTCGAAAAAGTTGGCCCATTCTTTTACGGTAGAATATGAGGGGGATGCTTCCCCATATACACCGTCCAATCGCTGTTTAATTTCATTTGGAGTAAGTCCTTCTTTTGTGAAGAACTTAATAACAGATCGATATTCCATTTTGAAAATGTCACAACATTCTACACATAGTCTTCTTTATGCAACTATATCTGAACAGCTGAACACGGCGGAACGGAAGTTACAGCTGCAATTACTTAACAGATAAGACATCACACCATATAAGGGTTTTTGAAGTCGATAACCCTTATCGGCGAGGACGGAAACTTATGGACCTACCCTTGTAGGTGTGCTCCTGTTGTTCTAGAATGTATATATTACTTAAAATATGATCTTATTGATTCTGTCTGTAGTATTTCATTATGGAATTGTTTCGAAAGATAAATTTCTTTTGTTCAGAGTGAGTCAATAATTGCAAGATTGTTTGTGAAATGTGCTATTCAGTCAAAACACACAACTCTAACAAGGATCTACCAAGCACCAAACAAGTTTTATCGCCATTGTTAACCTAAAGAGTTGAGGAGCAAACGTAACGCGATGTCAAGGCCGTGTTTACGGTTGCCGGAAGAATTTCTCTCTTACTTTTCCTATTTGTACAACTGACACTTGTATTTTAAAAGAAGAGCTACGTAGGCAAACAAATAGGAAAAATCATCTTCTAAAACACCTCTCCATCGTGTAATTCTCATAAAAGTAATAAATAAGAACTGTACAGATTCCATAAATAACGATAGATGCTCTCGATCTTTTTGAAAATGGAATTCTAAGGGAAAACAATCAGCACGAGTTGGGGAAAGTATATGCCATATAAATTTAACTGAAAAAATCGCACCTTTAAAAAATTTGGTTTAAATGTTTATTAAGAGCAGTGTATTATTTGAAAGCATATACATTATTTGTTTTATCAACCGTAAATGTAAATTATTTATCTTCCCAATTTTTCAAATTATTGCTTTATATATTAAATTTTATATAACCTCTTGAAGACACAACACAATTATATATTAATTATTTTCGACATACGAGAGTGATATATGCTGTAAGAAGTAGGTAACAATCGAGGTCAAGTTTGCACCCGAGTGATATCCAGGACTGGCAAGTTTCACTCCTACATTTTGCGTAATAAAAACCTTCTTTTCAACTTCTAAAGTAATAAATATGGTATTATAATATTCTTTTTAGGGAAGTAAGTAAGTTTCACCTTAGTAGTGTTGGTTGCTACTGACGACGGGAACTAAGTAAAAATATGGTTTATTAACAAACAATTTAAATAAGTTTTCATGTGTAAACAACTTCAGATATTTTGCTTAATAGTTCACATAGCAACAAACAACAGAATACTAAAAATCCACGTATTCACTGATATCACGTAAGCTCAAAATAACATAAAAATAAACATAATACAGGACTTCCAAAATATGTCCTCACCGCAAGGGTGTAGGTCTCGACCAACTCCCACTCACGCTCACCTGTCTGCCTGTCTTTGAACTTATGAGTAACCAGTAGTTATATTCATGAAAACTTTTGGAGCAACTTTTTTGTGTGTAAATGCTTATATAAACATAAGTTATGGCAATTCCCTCCTTCCATAACTGTAATTCACGATCTTTTATTCAAATCAAAACAAGAAATACACGCGAAGACGTACAGTTTTAACAGAAGACAAATTAAACCAATAAAATCAATACCAAAGTGGAGGTTTCAGTGTCCTCTACACATACAGAAACAAAATTATTAAAAACTCAAACCTCACAAGTGCACACGTGTCTATTGTCTAGACAAGGTGATCCCGTAGCACGTGTGCGCTATTGTGAGTGGTTTCTTTCATCAGTGACTGAAGAGTCGGCCCACAGTCTGTGTTCTTTTCAGACGTGGCGAGGTTCCACCAAAATGGTTGTGTCAGAGTATGTCCAGACGTAACCCCTTGCGAGCAGTAAGGACAAATTCTGGAAGTACTGTATTTTTACTACGTGCAACGTGTGAGTGGAAAAGACGCTGTATGCAATTTGTGTGTTCTGTAAAGTTGCCCAGTCTCGAACTCTGTTGCCTGCCTTTGCTATTGCATGATAAACTACTCTCTCCTTTAGAGCATAACAATATGTTTTATATTATCTTATAATTAAATACGTTATTGTGCGAATAAATGTTAAAGAAACGAGCGAAGCGAGTATTGCTATTTTTAGGAATGCAATAATTATGTAATATTATAAATGAGTTTCATAAACCTCCCTTTTTTGTATAGCAGAATTATAAAAGCATATTAATAAAATAAAATTAATATGAGTGTCCATTGTTTAATGATTTACTCTAAAGTCAATGCTTTTTTAAAAAATTCTTTTGATGTATTGTTTAGTTCGTTTTTTTATGGTTATTGTTGTTAGGGACGATGAATTTACCGCAATAAATGACAGCCCAAGCTGAAAGGGCTAATTGTCTGTAATACCTGGAAATTATGATGGTAATTATGAACAGATTTATGAACCGGATGAGCACAATAAACACTAAGAATGTTTAAAAAAATAGTATTAACATACAGGTATTCCAGAACAGGTTAGTATTAAAATTAGGACGCTGTCTGAATGAAAGGTGGCGATCTGCGATCTAGCAAGCCGCGATATAGCGATCAGCATGATGCGATGTGCTGATCACATTCTATACCAATGATATCATGTGATGGAGGTAGAGGACGCAGCGGTCGTCGCGGTAAGCCAAGGCCCACATTGGGCTGATTTTTTTAAATAGTGTTTAACGCCCGATTTTACTACTGAAGCACCACAGGCGATGGGCACACTGATGAGACATGAGATGAAATGATATATTGGGAAAGATTTTTTATTTTAGGAAGAAAACGTTTCAGGCCTAAGTTTAGGGTACCTTTCCGGCATTTACCATTTATGAGGATTGAGGAAAACCTGCAAAAAGCCTCAGTCAGGGAGGAGACCCTGGCGGGGTTCCAACCCCAAACCTCCCGCTCACAAGTCCGCGCCTTAACGACCTCGGCCACCCATGACGGTGCATGTATTGTGACCAAGGCATTCGAAGTTAGTGCTGAAAACTATATTAATCCATTTGTTAGATAATATTTACTAATTATTTTTATTAATTTTGTAATTATGCACTCTGCAATGAAGGTGAAATTTTATGTTTTCAATAATATATCAATTTTTTCCTTAATATTATGTAACATAATATTTAATTAATGACAGTGTTTTAGCAATGAAAACTTTTATTTATTTATTTATTTATGGACGCTCTTTAACGTCTCAGGTTATCAGCGTCCCATTCAAATCAGGGCGTGAAACGGCCGACAAATTTTGCTCAGAGGCCTCTCTTTCAGGCTTGAGGTTCTTTTTCGTGCCGTAAATGTACGACACGGGACCCACGGCTTTACTTCCCTTCCGAAGGAAGTCATACTTAGGATTTTTACGCCCGAAAAAATCCATCGGTCCTGGCCGGGTTCGAACCCGCGATCTTATGAAAACTATTTATTGATATAATTGTTACTATGGTAATTACATGCAACTAGTTTATAATTCTGATGTAGATACATAACATAAATATTTGTTTCATGTTATTACACTGCTTAACATCAAAGAATAGGTGGGGTTTGTTTGTTTCAATGCGACTTTTGAACAAAACATTTGAAATTGTTTACATTGTCATTGTCATTTTAAAAGCTGAAGAAACGGCGAGTGCACAAGTGAATTGTTACTGGATAGGAAAGAATGTACAGCTTGTTGGTTTTTACTTTTCAAACCATCTTTTTATTTACTTCCTTGTGGAGGTAAGCTAGTTTAACTTTTAAGTTAAAACCCACTTACTTCCATAAATGCAACATCAGTTTTTTTTTTTTTAATTATTTGGTTTATTTACGGACGCTCTTTAACATTTCAGGTCATCAGCGTCTTATTCTATTTAGGGCGTGAACGGCGGACAAATTTTTCTCACAGACCTCTTTTTTCGGGCTTATGGTACTTTATTGTGCAGTAAATGTACGACACGGGACCCACGGCTTTACTTCCCTTCCGAAGGAAGCCATACTTAGGATTTTTACGCTCGAAAAAATTCATCGATCCTGGCCGGGATCGAACCCGCGATCTGGGGGTTTAGAAGGCAAGTATGGTTACCACTACACCAGCAGAACCGACGATAATAACAGTGAAGTTCTGAAACGAATATAAAATAACTGAAGATCCTGAGGTGAAACAATTATGTTCCTGTATAGCTAACAAGTTTCCTATGTCTGCAGAAGCGCTTTATGCAACGCTATACGTCAGTCATCTATTAGCGTGCTGACATCATCCATAAAGTCTGCTGGAAAAAAACCAGATTAACATGTTGAGGCCGGCAGGGGCGGACTTGGATGTCGGAGGAAAGAAAGTTGCCCGATTAGGTGAAGGTAATGCTAAAGGGATAACTGTCCCTAGCTTGTTGTTGACAATACGTTTACGTCATATGTTTCAGATCTGGTCACTGTAGCGGTTATTAATTAAACAATAGTTCCTGTCTTTCTATAGCTTCTGTGATATCCTTTATTTCTTCACACGAGAAGAAAATGATTTGTGACTACAGCAGCGCCAGTTCATACCTCTGTCTGCGTCATTTTTCACAGGGATGCAGTCGAAGTAAACTGGCTATCAGAATCTGAGTGCGAATGCAATACTACCGTGTTTTGTATGTCTAATTGCATTTCGTTTATTTCTGCATAGTTCCTTTTGCATGCTGGCACTAGCTAGGTCATGATCGAGTAAACCCTCCGTTATCAAACTTTCCTTGATGGCAAAACCCCCCTCCCCCTCAGAAACCCTTAGATTTAACTCAGAGTTTCAAATCCACAGTGTGCATCCTATATACACACGAGTTTCCAGCCTAATCATTTTCCAGGTATCATAAAAACAAAAACTATACCACACTTTTCAACATAGTTAATGTTTATTGTAATACACATCTCACATCTTTGAATTAACATTTCAATCCCCCCCCCCCCAATAGTCAGAAGTCTTGTTTACAAAATGGGCATAAACAGCATCCGTCACTTCTTTGTCACTCTTAAATTTCCTTCCTCGGAGGTCCTTCTTGATTTTTGAGAAGAGGAAATAGTAACTGGGAGCTAGATCTGGGTTGTAGGGTGCATGGTCACAGCTTCCTTTGCAACAAGAGCTGTGTGCACAGACACGTTGTCGTGAAGAAGGCGCACACCACCACTCAGCTTCCCTTGTCTTTTCTCTTTGATGGAAGCACGTAGTCTGTGCAGTAGGCCAGCATAGTACTCCCCATTTACTGTGGTGTTCCTCTCCTTGAAGTCAATGAAGAGAATTCCTTCACAGTCTCAAAAGATTGTGGTCATGGTCTTCTTGTTGACTGCGTGACCTTGGCCTTTAGAGGCGATGCTTCGCCAGGTTCTCTTTTAGACAAGGAAACATAGTAGAGGACCATAGTTTCATTTTCTGTAATCAAGGTTTGCAGACTTCTCTCTAGTTGCCACGGCAGAGCTCCAAAAATGCCTGACAACAGACTGCTTTTGGACTGAGGAAAGAAGACTAGGCACTAACCTTATTCATTTTTAAATGTTGAATAACCTCCAAGGGCCGACCTGCAGGCTCTTCGTCTTCAATGCTTTCTCGACCCATTCTAAAAAGTTTGGCCCATTCTTTTACGGTAGAATGTGAGTGGGATGCTTCCCCATATACACCGTCCAGTGGCTGTTTAATTTCATTTGGGGTGAGTCCTTCTTCTTTTGTGAAGAACTTAATAACAGCTCGATACTCCATTTTGAACAGTCACAATCTTCTACACATAGTCTTCTTTGTGCAACTATATCTGAACAACTGAACACGCGGAGCGGAAGTTATAGCTGAAATTGTTTACTTAACAGATAAGGTATGACACCAGATAAGGATTTGGTGCAATCCTTATCGGTGAGGCCGGAAACGTATAAACCTACCCTCGTATATTTTTAAAGTTGTTCATCACTGGTTTACTATATATAGTATAGCCTGCTCCATGTTTTCAGTTTATCTATTTGAAAGCTGTCTCCGGAACAAAATTAACTGTCACCTTTAATTAAATTCTAATTTTCTTTATCTTGGTAAGTACATATCGCAAAATTATCACCTTTATTTTGACATAATACATTAAAAAATAAACTCTTTAACAGTACTCTAATATTTCGTAGGCCCCCGGGAGTCCCCGTACCACAGTTTGAAAATAACTAGAATAAATGATAACACATTCGAAGCTCACCTGGACGGTAGGCAGAACGAATATTATTTGGTCAGAAATAACCTTGATTCCTAAGTAACACATGACATTTCTTCAAGCCACAGTAGTCAGCTGATCTAAAAATGGTACGTTTTCTGAGGTTTTTGTTATTTAGATTAAAAATATAGCACAAGTTTTTCCGCAGCCTGGATTTTCCTAACGAGTTATGCCTTGAGCCGATTTTTAAATTACCCTAGGACCATGTAATTTATAGCCAAACACTGCTGCAAGTAGTAGATGCGAAATTGTCTTTTTCCTGTAGGTACTGCTTGTCCCAAAGCAAATTTCCGATAGGTTTCGTTCACGTTTTTACCATAATCTAAAAGCTAAATACACATTATGGAAGATTAGGTCGATAATATAGCCATAAATGAAAAACAGATGATCACGTTTGTCTCTACAATTTAGAGTAGTAGGTGCAAAGACCGCAAAATATTGCATTGTGACATTTAGTCGTAGAGAGGAGAAAAGAATTAATTTCGAGGAAATGAAATGATTAATGTGTTGTATCGTAGGAGGTTTACTATTTAATTACAATTAATGAGTTCTAATACATGAGGCAAAAGCTCATACGTATATTCCATCATTAACGTCTAACACCTAATATTTAAATCAGTATGTTTTATATATATATATATATATATATATATATATATACACTCACATCTATATTTCATCCATCACCAACAGCGTGCGAATGCCGGGGTATTTGATATTAAATAATGTCAATAAAATCCATTACGTATGTGAATCAAAAAGACAAACTAAACAAACACCTATTATAACCTTCGAAGGAAACCTGGAATGAAATTGCAAAGGCAGCAGTTTTTAAGATGGTCTTCTTATTATATTAGAATGAGAATAGGAGAGAAAACTCCCAATACCACTAGAATATATTGAGAACTCATGTCGTATAAACAGCTACGAGTGTAGACCCATAAATTTCCGGCCTAATCATTTTCTAGGTATGATAAAGACAAAAACTATATTTCACTTTTCAAGATAGTTACCCTTTATTGCAATACACTTCTCGTATCTTTAAATTAACATTTCAACCCCCCCCCCCAAATAATCAGAAGTATTGTCTGCAAAATGGGCATAGACAACATCCATCATTTCTTCGTCACACTTAAACTTCCTTCCTCGAAGATCCTTCTTGAGTTTTGAGAAGAGGAAATAGTCCTGAGAGCTAGATCTGGGCTGTAGAGTGGATGGTTGATCTCCTTGAAGTCACATTTCTTCACAGTTTCCTTTGCAACAAAAGCTGCGTGCACAAGCACGTTGTCGTGAAGAAGACGTACACCAACACTCAGCTTACCTCGCCTTTTCTCTTTGATGGAAGCACGTAGTCTGTGCAGTAGGCCAGCATAGTACTCCCCATTTACTGTGGCATTCCTCTCCTGGAAGTCCCGAAAGATGTTGGCCATGATCTTGTTGATTGATTGAGTGACCTTGGCCTTTAGAGACGGTGCTTTGCCAGGTTTACGCCTGCCACTCCCTTGATTCTCTTTTGGGCAAGGGGTTATAGTAAAGAATCATAGTTTTATCTCCTGTAACAATGGTTTGCAGCACTTCCCTCTCTCTCTCGTTTCCACGGCAGAGATGTAACAATGTCTGACAACAGATGACTCGTTGCGCTTTTGGACTGAGGAAAGAAGTTTAGCCACCCATCTTGCACTAACCTTGTTCGTGTTTAAATGTTCATGAATAATTGGAAGGACTGTTGTTTTAGAAAGGCCCAGCCTTGCTGCTATTTCTGTAACTTTGAGCCGTCGGTCTTGCAAAATTTCTCCTTCCATAAGAGTGATGTTTTCCGGAGTGAGCACCTTCAGGGGCTATTCGTCTTTAATGCTTTCTCGACCCATTCGAAAAAATTTGGCCCATTCTTTTATGGTAGAATATGAGGGGTAAGTTTCCTCATATACACCACCGCCACGGGTGGCCGAGGTCGTTGAAACACGGACTCGTGAGCGGGAGGTCTGGGGTTTGAATCCCGCCAGGACCGTCCTCCCTGACTGAGGTTTTTCCCAGGTTTTCCTCAGTCCTCATAAATGGCAAATGACGGGTAGATACCTTAAACTTAGGCCTGAAACCATTCCTTCCTTAAAAATAAATCATTTCCCAATATATACTTTTATCTCATTTATCATCAGTGTCCATCGCCTGTGGTGCCTCTGTAGCAAAAACGGGCGTTAAACACTATTCATTCATTTTCCCCATGTACACCGCCCAATCGCTGTTTAATTTCATTTGGAGTAAGTTCTTCTTTTGTGAAGAAATTAATAACAGCTCGATGCTCCATTTTGAATATGTCACAATTTTCGACACATAGCCTTCTTTATGCAACTATATCTGAACAAGTGAACACAGCGGAGCGAAGTTACAGCTGCATTTGTTTGCTTAACAGATAAAGTATAACACCAGATAAGGCTTTTGAGGCGATAATCCTTATCGGTGAGGCCGGAAACTTATGGACCTACCCTCGTACACCTCTCAGTGATCCAGGGCTGTACGCTATCGATAAACAACCTTTTCTTCCTCTTCTTTGTCTCTCATTATATTCGTATTCCAGCATTGACTTAAACCGCAAGGAACATAATTTTAAGAAAAAGGCAAGGAAATATTAATGATAAAATTTTACTAGTTGATGAAATGTTGAAATGTACCGAAAATGTGTTTTATACCACATTCCGGTCAAACAGTCGAATGTGCATTCATATGACCAATTAAAATTTTTCTTTGTATTGAGAAAAGTTGGATAAATGTTTAATTAAAGTTAAATGTAGAAAAGCAAATTAAAAATAGGATGTTTCATTAACACTCGAACCTTAGTTATAGTGAACACTGCTGATTGGATTCCTTACATATGATGATAGTATGAATACCTTCTCTTGTCGGGTCAATTTCTCTGACCACTTCTGGAAAACCCAGTACTGCCAATTGTGAACCACAATCAAGATGTAATAAACAGCTGACTGCTACTCCAAGATGAGAATTTAGTTTCACTTCCGTTTTTGTTCCTCGCAAACACGTTCCAGGCATACTTTCCCGAGTTTACATCACTGCGAGCCAGCTTTGACGTCATCACTGGAGAAGTTAGTGTCTTATTGACCTAGACCTAGACCTGCAAAGTAAAAGTGTGTGGAACATATCGTATGACTAATAAGTACAGCGAGCAGTTTCAGGTCTTGGAGGAAGCCGCGTGCTTGCGGGAACTCTGTCTTCAGTAATAAAGATAACTGGTTTATTTTCATAAGCGAACTGCTGTGAAACAGTGCAAGACATAAGATAGGGAATACAAGGGTAGTTCGCGACATCGAATTCTGCTTGAGCACTTCACATAATTGGGTTTATTCTCCTTCAGATGACTGTATATTGTTAAAGGGTGGTTGTATGGCTTCCTTCGGAAGGGAAGTAAAGCCGTGGGTCCCGTGTCGTACATTTACGGCACGATAAAGAACCTCAAGCCTGAAAGAGAGGCCTCTGAGCAAAATTGTCGGCCGTTTCACGCCCTGAATTGAATGAGACGCTGATGACCTGAAACGTTAAAGATCATCCGTAATTAAATCAATTAAAAAAAAAAAAAGAAAAAGAAAGAAAGGAAGAAAGAAAGAAAGAAAGAAAAGAAAAGACGGAAAGAAAGTAAAATGTGGTGTAATTGAATACAAACATTTATTACTACTGTTTTAATAAATTAAACAGTCATCAGGCCAAATGTGTGTATATCATAACTCTAATAATAATTATTGCCGAATGTAAGCATTCAAAAATATTTACTATTCATAATAAAGATTGTCATTAGGTTGGTGGTGATTGGCGAGCGGTTATGTTGGCACTATGCGCTTTTGTGAATTAAAATCTTACGCATTATTTTGAGGTTGCAGAGGTTACGCCTATAGCACAACAATTATTCTGAATGGAATTTCTGTAAATTCTTATTAAATTATCCTTGAAGATCAAAATTTATGTTTTTTCACTACTGGAAAGTCTGAAAAACACTGAAAAATATAATACCGAATCAATATAATATCAATTGATACTAAAACTCCAATACCAAACCGGGTGATCGTTTCTTCGTTAATATTATTTCCTATTATATTAAGCTCTTCTTGTGTAGTGTAATACTGCCAAGAAAATGAGCAGAGAAAAATTAATACCCGAAGTGAAGCTTAAATTTGTTCCTGGATAATCGTTTTATTTTATTTAGTAATTTTGCAGAGCACTAATCACATCTCTTTACGATGTAATTCCCCTCATCCCCTTACTTCGATTATCGGTTTATAAGTATCATGTTGTAAAACTGTTGTAAACAGCAGAAAACGCATTATACTGTTTGCAGAAATCACCCATTTATAGTGACAATTTCACCATCTTAAAATCGACCAATGAAAAGAAACAAAAATTTAAATTTTGACTAATAACAACCGGAATGCGGAGTGAAACTATCGAAAAAAAAAACTATCAAATCCGTTTTATAACGAGACGGGCATTTGTCTTGTGGTCAGCATAGCCAACTCTATACCTCCACGCGTTACTGACCACTTTTGGTATAGGCGGCGGTGAACTATTGATAGCAACAAAAGCATGGATAATCGACAGTCATAACGCAAAATAGAGGTTTGTGCAAAGCGTTTTGGTGATGTGTCAAATGAGTAAATTGATCTTATCATTAGAAATTCCAAACCACAGGATACAAAGAAAAACAGAGACACAGTATGTTATCTTTTTTGTTTTGTTTTTCTCAGTTGGTACTAGAAAATCGAGCGGTAGCGATTTTGTCCATTTCAGTCTCACGGTTTCTGGATAGAATGGATATTCACAAGTATAACAATTTATACAAGTTTTGATATTCCGTGCACGAGTTTCCGTATTTTGCTCTTCTCTGTTGGCATTACTGACAATTCTTCTGTCGCAAGAGTGCTGGAAAAGGTTACGTACAAATATACAGTTATTACAATTTTGCAAGCCAAGTTTAGAGGAATTATATGGAAATTCTTATTCGTGAAACAGTCCTAATAAATATCACTGGAGGATCTGAGCTGATTTACTATGTTCGTCAATTTATCGGTAATGTCAGACCCTCTCGTCATATTACTTGTGGTAACAATATGCTATGCTCGCCAGTTCCTTAACCCTTTCAATTCTGAATTAATATTAGGATAAGAAGGAAAAAAACTGGAACATATTACATAAAGTGCGTTTAAAGACTCCTAAACCCAAGATCGCGGGTTCGAACCCGGCCAGAACCGATGGATTTTTTCGGGCGTAAAAATATGGCTTCCTTCGGAAGGAAAGTAAAGCCGTGGGTTCCGTGTCGTACATTTACGGCACGATAAAGAACCTCAAGCCTGAAAAAAGAGACCTCTGAGCAAAACTTGTCGGCCGTTTCACGCCCTGGTTTGAATGGGACGCTGATGATCTGAGATGTTAAAGAGCGTCCATAAATAAAACAATCAAAAAATCCTCAATTAAACGTATTACTTTATCTTGTTCTTGATGTTCCTACTTGCCGATGTCCTCTAGGTTTATTATTTAGTAAAATTTTGGGTATTCGTTCCTCTTTCATCCTTAATATATGCTGGTGCCAATTAGTTAAATTAATTTTTAATTTAGAATATATATAACTATTTTCAGATTTCTTCATTTCTTTGTTAAGTCCAGCTTTGTTCTTTCATCTCTACAATTTCTATTCTTTTCCTGTCTGTCCTATTCATAGTCCAGTTTAAACTTTCATGTGTTGCCATTAGCACTTTCATTACTTTGTAGAATTTCATTTGTGTTGCTTTCGACGTCTTTTTCTTTAATGTTCTCTTTGTTGTTCTATTCGTTTGTCATAATTTATTTAGTTTTATATTTACTTTTACTGTATGACATGTTAAAACCTCAATAGAAAAAAACTAGAGACTTGTTTAATTATTTCTTCATTAATAACTAACCATACATATTACATAATTATTCCTTAAAAAAGCCATGGATTTTCCCTTATCAAATTATTTTATTAATTGCTGCCATGTGGCAAAACAAACACTCTTTCATCTTATACATTTTAAGTTGGATGTTTCCTTACATGACAATACAATTAATTAAAAAAAATGTTCAAGTACTCAGCCATTAGAAATTGCTTAAAAAGGATTGAATATTTCCTTTTATCACAATAAATATTACAAACATGTTAAAGGACACTCTCATTGAGAGAGAAAAAATGATTATTTGTTTAGTAACCCTTGGCTTTCTACTTCTGATGCCAATGATAGAAATCTTGTCTTTTATTAAGCAAAGTGTAATGCCACATTTTGAATATACAGTTCTTGAGAATCCACTTAAACGATTGTTGCATCTGTCTTTCTTATCTGATGGAATTGGCATGTACCGTGTGCTGGCCTTACATTTTCACTACACTTTTTGTTCTCTTCTCTTATTATTGCAGAAGTAAGACTATAACTAATTTTGTATGAAAATCCTCCTGTCTTTTGTAAAATAGACATGAATTAACAATCGCTACATTCAGACATTAGTACACAATTCTGTTTTACAAGATCGTAAGTCAGTTGCTATTAGCAAATATGCCAGCTTCGCTCCATCCATGATTACTAATTCGATTTTCTTCGATTTTGGGACAGTTAATTTTTTTCTCTTCACCTTCATCTTCAAAAGAAAATCCACTTAGTTCAGAAAGATATCTATCAGAAAATAATAATAATAATAATAATAATAATAATAATAATAATAATAATAAAGTAATGATAATAACAACCCAGAATTTGTTGATAGTGCATTCTGCACATTAGCTCTTTTCCTATTGTAGTCATTTTCAGCTGTAATACAAATGTATTACCTACAAACAATATATAATTCCATATATATATATATATATATATATATATATATACATAGACCGCCACGGGTGGCCGAGGTCGTTAGGTCTCGGACTCGTGAGTGGGAGGTCTGGGTTCGAATACCGCCAGGAATGTCCTTCCTGACTGAGGTTTTTTTCCAGGTTTTTCTCAGTCCTCATAAATGGAAAATGCCGGGGAGGTACCCTAAATTTAGGCCTGGAACGATTCCTTCCATAAAAATAAATCCTTTCACAATATATCATTTCATCTCATGTATCATCAATGTCCATCGCCTGTGGTGTCTCTGTAGCAAAAACGGGCGTTAAACACTATTCATTATATATATATTATATTATATTATATTATATATATATATATGGGCTTTATATTAAGTTAAAAGGTGGATGTAATACTCTCAGTTCAGAATTGTTATTCAGCAACACTACCCCCTTCCCTTTGATAATGACATGAAATGTCTGCCAAGAAATTGGATTTGCACATCTGTGGACACAGCTAACAACTAGAATCATTGTAGCCAAATGGCAACTCAGAATAAACTGCTGAGGTTATATCCTGCTCTGTGTAGACAAACCGGATTTTATGTTGCAATACAGTGGCAATGAAGGGTTAACCATACCTTTTTATCAGTTAAATTACACTTTCTCAATTAAACATAAATTCTGTATTCAGGAGAAAACATAAAAGTAATAATAATAATAATAATAATAATAATAATAATAATAATAAATTACTCACTTTCATTCAAAAGGAAAACAGCAAAATCGTAAACCAGAGTTAACAAGCACGATTTAACCATCTTACTTCAATGCCGTTGTACATCATTAGATTTTATTTCAGTGACAAACACTAGAATTCCATACCTATTTTGAAACCATAAAGTAAACTTTCATTACAGTTAGCGCTTTAATTAATGAATTTGTAGTTTCTACGTTTAACAAGTACTCGTTAAACACGTGTGTTTGCTGCCGCGATATCGGAAATATATATTGAGAAGTAAAACCCAAATGCGAGCAGTTTATGATTCATAGAAATCAGTTGGGAAAGTTAGTCTCAATTTTCATTCGAAATGGTAAAAAAGAAAAATATTGAACAGCTTTAGACTGAGTTAAGGATTTGTTAGCCACACTACTCCAGCTATATTGTTCTAACGACATTATTTCAAAGAAACTACATTTATAATGAAAATATCATTGCAGAAAATGTTTTAGCATTTTGAAACTCAAGGTATAAAATAATAAAAACGTTCTCAAGCAGCAGAAGTCAAACAAATCCAGGTGGTTAAATAATGTAAAGAGTCTCGACCTGGTAATTCCATAAAAAATGAAAAAAGAATATATATATATATATATATATATATATATATAAAATATACGAGGGGAGGTCCATAAGTTCCCGTTCTAACTATTTTCTATGTATGATAAAGACAAAAACTATATTTCACTTTTCAATACATTTACTCTTTATTACCATACACTTCTCAAATCTATGAATTAATATTTCAACCCCCCCCCCCGCCACAAAAAGTCATAAGTTTTGTCCGCAAAATGGAGATAGCATCCATCACTTCTTCGTCACACTTAAATTTCCTTTCTCGAAAATACTTCTTGAGTTTTGAGAAGATGAAATACTCGCTAGGAGTTACATATGGACTGTTTGGTGGATGCTCGATTTCCTTGAAGTCACATTTCTTCACAGCTTCCTTTGCCTCAAGAGCTGTGTGCACAGGCGCGTTGTCATGAAGAAGGCACATGGCCATTCAGCTTTCCTCGCCTTTTCTCTTTTACGTAGTCTGTGCAGTAGGCCAGCATAGTACTCCCCATTTACTGCGGTGTTCCTCTCCTTAAAGTCAATGAAGAGGATTCCTTCACAGACCTAAAAGATTGTGGCCATGATCTTCTTGGTTGACTGAGTGACTTTGGCCTTTAGAGGCGGTGCTTCGTCAGGTTTACACCTGCCACTTCAGTGATTCTCTTTTGGACAAGGGATCATAGTAGAGGACCATAGTTTCATCTCCTGTAACAATGATTTGCACAACTTCTCTCTCCTTGCCACGGCAGAGCTGCAAAAATGCCTGACGACGATGACTCGTTGCTGCTTTTGGATTAAGCAAAGAAGTCTAGGCACCCAACTTGCACTAACTTTATGCTTGTTTAAATGTTCATGAATAATTCCAAGGAATGTTCTTTTAGAAAGGCCCAAACTTGCTGCTGTTTCTGTAACTATGAGCCGCCGATCTTCCATAATTTCTCCTTCCACAAGAGCGTGCGATGTTTTCAGGAGTGAGCACCTCCAAAGGCCGACCTGTACGCTCTTCGTCCTCAATGCTTACTTGACCCATTGGAAAAAGTTTGGCCCATTCTTTTACGGTAGAATATCAGGGAGGGGAGCTTCTCCATATACACCGTCCAATCGCTGTTTAATTTCATTTGGAATAAATCCTTCTTTTGTGAAGAACTTAATAATAGATCGATACTCCATATTGAACCTGTCACAATCTTCTACACAAGGCTTCTTTATACAACTATATCTGAACACGGCGGAGCGGAAGTCACAGGTTCAATTGTTTACTTAACATACAAGATATGACACCATATAAGGGTTTTTTGAAGGCGATATTCCTTATTGGGGAGGCCGGTAACTTATGGACCTACCCTCGTACATTGTAGATCTGCTATTAGATTTGTACAGTTCAGTTAAGTAGGTACATTGTTAACAGAAATGGATCTATTATTTCCTATTCACGCTGTATTTCAAACAGGTGAAGTATGTCCTCTTCCTTTTCCCTTTCCTACAAATACACTCCCCAGACCTCCCTTATAATCCCAGATGTAACGGGGAGGAAAAAGTATTTGGGGAGGAAAAAGTATTTCCCCTTTGACAAATATTCCTTACTTAACCTCTTGATTAATTTTCGCATTTCGAAAGCACGCAGAATCGTAAAACGTTCTTCTAAACTGCTTATACTTATGGAAATTTATATCATGGGGTAAAGCCAGTACCCTGTGTGAATATTAATGGAGATATCGCGGCATGGGTAAGCCGGTAAGCAGATGTGTTGTGGTCAGCAATGATATATCTTGTTGTGGTGTTATTTGCCTGTTTGATGTCTGTCTTTAACGAAGAACTTTTTCACTATACGCCTTTCTGTAGATGTTAATAATATGAGAATATCGTATGTTTAAGCATTCTTCGCTCTATTTCACTTATACAGGTAATATTTTCAATATTATGGATTAGCAATGGACTGTACAAAAGTTACTTAATTTTAATTAACTATAAATATATTTTAATGCTAAGTTTTTATGACATATTAAGCATTACTAAATAATATTAAGAAGATATATCATAATTGTTGTTATTGTACGTAATAGTAGAGCAAAATAACTTGATTGGTTCTCGTTTTTATCGTCAGGGAACAACCCTATCGGTCCCATTGAGAGAAAAAAATTGATGCTTTCCATTGAAAATCTGAAATTCTGTTGGGACCAACGTAACATGTAAGATAAAGCATATTTGAATGTGTGCAGTGTCCTCCTTCTGTAAAATGTAAACAAAAGAAGACAGTACAGAACGTAATTTCATTGCAACACATGTTTATCTCAGCCTTACTACTTATGACGCATGACTTGTGCCTGTCAACAAACTCAAATCCTCTATCTATTCCACTACTTTGGTACGCGACATTTTTACATAATACAGTGAGTACCTGCCTGACAAAACTCACGACACTTTAGAGCACTTTGTTCAGAAACCTTAAATCACAGCACCTTGTTGGCGGCTCCAATGTCTGTGCTATAGTTGAAACTTGTCGTTTAGTGAGATTAGCCCTTTATAACGGATTTAGCCAAATGTGTTCCGGGATAAGCCATTTCTAATAAAGCAACGTTTAACTGAACCAGCTGGGTATAAGGATGAATCACCTAATACTACCACCATGATATATCTGAAACAATAATATTTTGAATGGTGTTTAACGCCCGTTTTTATTGCTGAGGCACCACAGGCGGTGGACACTGGTGATACATGAAATGAAATGATATATTGCGAAAGAATATTTTTATTTTAGAAGGGAAACGTTCAGGGCCTAAGTTTAGGGTACCTCCCCGGCATTTGCCATTTATAAGGACTGAGGAAAACCTGGAATAATACTCAGTCGGGAGGACGGTTCTGGCGGGATTCGAACCACAGACCTCCCGCTCACAAGTCCGCGCCTTAACGACCTCGGCCACCCATCTGAAACAAGAGATGCTTTGTGCGCTTTCAGACAGCTTATAAATGCAGTCCATGCAGCGATTCCAACAATTAATTTAATTGTTTTTTATTTCTTGCATAATGTATACTTTTAAAAGGAACAATAACAGTTAATTCTAATAACATAAAATTAGATACGAAAAAATGTTAGTTTTTTTTTTTTTCGGGGGGGCATGATTCTTACAAAATATCATCATATGTAGGGCTTGGATTTTCAGACCATATTTATGAATTCCAATGACCATAAGGCGAAAAACGGATGACGGAGGTCGTTAAGGCACGGACTCGTGAGCGGGAGGTCTGGGGTTCGAATCCCGCCAGGACCGTCCTCCCTGACTGGAAATTTTTCCAGGTTTTCCTCGGTCCTTATAATGGCAAAGCCGGAAGGTACCCTAAACTTAGGCCTGGAACGTGTCCTTACTTAAAAAAAATCCTTTCCCAATATATCTTTTCATCTCATGTATCATCAGTGTCCACCGCCTGTGTTGCTTCAGTAGTAAAAACGGACGTTAAACACTACTCAAAAAAAAAAAAAATTAGGCGAAAAGCAATACATTCCTCGACTCTTAGGTAATAAAAGTATCAATTGCCTGCCCCATTTAATTGCTTAGATATTAAACTGGAAATGTACCGCACTTTCCTGCCTACCGCAACTATATGTGTGCTAGAGAAGATGGTATTGCTTACTAACGTCGAAATAGTCAACGTGATGCTAGTGCACGGAGAACGTAGGAAGAATGCCATGCTGACCGATATCCAGGATAAACATTGCTGCCAATTTCGCTAACGGATATGCACCGTTTTTCCCTCACTTGCCCTAGAATCGTGTACAACCCCATTGATGTTTTAATCTTTTGCTTGAAGAAATCCATAGGTGTTGCGGCATTTGAGGAATTGTTATTTTGTTCTAGAAATGCCCGTTATAATAATTGTTGAAATTACTGCATGAACTACATTGATGAACCCTAATCTGAAGTTCATTTCGGTGAAAACAGAGTCTCAATAGCACCTTTCGTTTCAGAAATATTGGCGGAGTAATTTTTAAGTGATTTACTCTGTGTGTTTATAACGGGCTATCACAAAAATAACAAGATATTAATTATTTTGGGTCTGCGTGTTCATACTTATTTAGAACATGCCCTCTTTGAGTGTGTGTATTATCTAAAACACACCAAGGAAGTAAGGGAAATTTTAGATGGCTTACAACTATAATTTATCATAAGAGATACATTTTTATAAAGCATTTAGATAATCTGACTCAAAATTTAGTAGAATTGTATGGGAAGAAAAGTTGCAACAGGAAGAGATACCAACAACTAAAGATGAAATTGCAAGATGCGGTCGGACATTATCGTTATGTAACAACGCCCCAAGTGTGTTTGAAGTGATTCTGAAGTAGATGACAGTATGCTCCGGTGTTGGCAAGTGATTCTTTTGGACATGTAGTGTTCCAGAATTGGGTCTGTAGAGTCCCATCAAGAGCTGAAAGAGTTCTAGGGAACTTCTATGCATTGGCGAGGAAGAATATCGCCTTCCCTAGTCTCAGGCTGGAAGTAATGGATCTAGAATTCGTCTACGTTGTAAAAAGCCATCTCCTTTGGTGTAAAAATGTTTCGCAAACATCCATTTAACATTCTTCAAATTGGGTATTTGATACCCAGTAAGTTGATCCATATGTAAACTTTCTGTACATTCATACACCTGCTGAAGTTACAAATTCGATGAACATCTGCTGACTTCCCACCTTCACTACCCAAGGAACTAATAAAGGTACTTTACTCTTCATTGGCGCACACTTACAAAGAAACTGCCATATTGGATACGGTTTGGTGACGCTATTTGTGAACAATAGCGGACATGCCTGCGCGAACCCCCACGAGTGGCCGAGGTCGTTAAGGCGCGGACTAATGAGCGAGAGGCCTGGGGTTCGAATCCCGCCAGGACCGTCCTCTCTGGCTGAGGTTTTTTCCGGGTTTTCCTCAGTCCTCATAAATGGCAAATGCCGGGGAGATACCCTAAATTTGGGCCTGAAACGTTTCCTTCTTTAAAAAAATCCTTTCCCAAATTATCATTTCATCTCATGTATCATCAGTGTCCACCGCCTGTTGTGCCTCAGTAGTAAAAACTGGCGTTAAACATTACTCAAAAAAAAAAAAAAAAAACCAGCGCGCGCAAATACCAAAACAGACAAGGCAAAACATATTCCTAACACACTCCTCGATTTATAAAATTAGCATTAACTGACTCCTCTTCGTGCTACTGTGGAATATTAATATTAATAATATTTGTAAGCATATATTTTGGCTCTGCTTGTGTTTGATTTGTACTTGAACGCATTTTCCATAATAAGCCAATCAACACTGCTGAGAGATTTAATAAAGTTAAATGAAACAACATAAAGCGTTTTTCTTTTGTTTTCGCAACTATTACTGCGTCATTTGTAAAATGCTTGCTATATTAATTATAAATGTTGTAATCACTGATTTCCAAAGGAAATGACAATTATACTATTTGTTTATTGACTATAAAAGACATTAATAACGTATTTCTTTTGCTCCGGGCGACCAAACGCCATCGAAAACATCTTCCAACTTCACAATTCTCTGGATATGTGACGTAAGAGCCATCTGATTTCTTCTCTCTCTTGTTTACTATGCATTAAAACGATTATATAACGAGATTCGGTTCGTTTAGAGTTTTTCCATCCATAGCACATTATGCCTTACATTTACGAACGGGGTCATCAACAACTGAACATCGCTCTTGATCTAAGAGCTCAAAACTGCGCAGTTAACCTCGGCAAAGGCTATACACTCAAGGAAATAATGCACACCTAGTGGTGACTGAAGGTTGTTCATCACCAAAATCATGTCATGGCATAAGTGGTTTTTCTCTTTTAATACTTGGAAGTAATTGGCAGGGAAATACAATCCCTCATTCCAGGAATATCTTGCTTTAGAGCACGTTCACCATGTTCCTTTCTCCATTATAAGCGCTTTACTACGTAATATTCCGACCTGAGGTTAGAGATTTGAAAACATAAAATATGGAATCAATTTAAAACACACGCATACAAATTAATGATCATATCATACTGTTATTTTACTATAATTATATAAACACAATTAACAAATGTACGGTTTATTTCTTGAGCAATTGTATCTTTAATCTCATTAAATATAGTGCTTCAAATCTCAGAATTTCCCTTTAGCTAATTGGTTTGGCATATTTGAAAAAAAATATAAACACTTTAAAGACCTATTAAATCAATTTTAGACTTAATTTACACGATTCCCCCCCCCCTTTATTTTTCTTTTTTTACAGTGCGGTTACTATTATTAAGTGCCACTTGAGCGCGGATGCTGACTGGGGAAGAAAAGGGGTGGAAGCCGGAAAAAGGCAGGTACTGTCGTCGCGCATAAAGTTAGTTTTTGTATTTGCGTGTATATATCTTTTTACACAACCTGCTCTAAGAAATGCTGAAAACGATGCTCCTCAGCGGTAATACATTGCCGGCACCTACATATATAATTCCTGTATTCCTGAATATATTTCTTGTCATTGAGAAACTCTGTCCCTCGTAACTTTTTAACAAATATGGAATTGTTTCTCTACCTGGAACACCATTGTCAGGATACCTTTTTGCTTAACGCTTTACCATTTCTTGCAAAAATCCATATTGACATATTAAAAACCCATTCTTACAAAAGAACAGTCTTTATACAGTGGCATACAAGGATAGGTTCATTAATTAGTTTCCAGCCTAGTCGATAAGGATTATCGCCTTCACAAAATCCTTGTCTGGTGTCATACCTTGTATGGTAAGTAAATAATTGCAGTTGTAACTTCCGCCCCGCTGTGTTCGGTAGTTAAGATATAGTTGAATAAAGAAGACTATGTGTGGAAGATTATGACATGTTCAAAATGGAGTATCGACCTGTTATTAAGTTCTGCACAAAAGAAGGATTTGCTCCAAATGAAATTAAACGATTGGACGGTGTATATGGGGAAGCATCCCCCTCATGTTCTACTATAAAAGAATGGGCCAGACTTGTTTGAATGGGCCGAGAAAGCATTGAAGACGAAAAGCGTGCAGGTCGGTCCTTGGAGGTGCTCACTCCTGAAAACATCGCTCGCTCTTGTGGAAGGAGAAATTATGGAAGATCGGCGGCTCAAAGTTACAGCAGCAAGGTTGGGTCTCCTAAAATAACTTTCCTTAGATTTATTCATGAGCATTTAAACGTGAATAAGATTAGTGCAAGATGGGTGCCTAGACTTCTTTCCTCAGTCCAAAAGCAGCAACGAGTCATCTGTTGTCAGGTATTTTTGGAGCTCTGCCGTGACAACGAAAGAGAAGTTCTGCAAACTATTGTTACAGGATGTGAAACTGTGATCCTCTACTATGATCCCTTGTCCAAAAGAGAACCAATGGAGTGGCAGGCGTAAAACTGGCGAAGCAGCCTCTAAAGGTAAGAGTGCAGTCAACCAAGAAGATCATGGCCACAATCTTTTAGGATTGTGAAGGAATTCTCTTCATTGACTTCAAGGAGAGGAACACCGCAGTAAATGGGGAGTACTATGCTGTACTATGGGTGTGTGCCTTCTTCACGACAACGCGCCTGTGCACACAGCTCTTGAGGCAAAGGAAGCTGTGAAGAAACGTGGCTTCAAGGAGATCGACCATCCACCCTACAGCCCAGATGTAGCTTCCAGTGACTGTTTCCTCAAAACTCAAGAAGAACCTTCGAGAAAGGACATTTAAGTGTGACGAAGAAGTGATAGAAGCTGTTTATGCCCATTTTGCAGACCAAACGTCTGCCTATTTTGGGAGGAAGGGATTAAAATGTTAATTAAAAGATTTGAGAAATGTATTGCAATAAAGGATAACTATATTGAAAAGTGAAATATAGTTTTTGTCTTTATAATACCTGGAAAATGGCTCGTACATCGAATTGTTCCACATTAACCTTGTTTAATTTGTTTTAAGTTTCATTTATATTATTATTTATAATTGTCATCTGTTTTAATTGCAGATATTTTCACATTACATATTTTCTTCGTTCCTTAAGGAAGGAGGGAGAATGAAAGAGACGAAATAAAATGGAAGGAAAGAGGGAAATAACAGAAATCATTAGAATATTTTGCGGTTTTGCTCCATCCCGATATAAATCGTTATTTATACGACTTAATGTATACAATTTAGAAGAGCATTAGCACAAAACGTTGCCTCCAAGGCAGGATTTACACCCACAAAAGGAGACAATTTTAAGCTGCCACGCTTTTCCAAATTTTTTCCTTTATTTTTGTAATTCGGTGTTGTTACCTATGTGTTCAACGTTTCTATGAGCTCTTTTAGTCATATTTCTTTTTGATTTAAGCATACGAAATTAAGAATTATGTCCGTGAATAGTACATAAAATAGCACAGTCAGAAGTTTGAAATATTTCAGAATTTTCTGCACAACATTTGGGGCAATTTGAGGCCTTTAAAAATACGTTGAAATTAATAAATTAATGGGGGGGGGGGACCGAACTGTTTTTAGAAGCATATGAGGGTTACAAAGTGAGAAGATTAATGAAGGTGGAAACTTGCAGCGAGTTGTCTTTTGAACCTGTTCAAACTCCCCTTGGAAAAATCAAACTATGCGCGCGGATATCTTAAATCAGTGGCGTTTCAACTGTACATGAAAGGAAGTGACGTTAATTGTTTCTTCATGCGTAGCCTCTTCTCAGTATCCTGGTGAGCGAGGCCTGTACTTTCCTGATGAAAACAAGGAAACATTTCTATCGAATGCAAGAGTTGTCTCTCTTCCGTATTCCTTGCAATATCGCGACTCACATGTTTATAATGCATTACCTGCTTGTTTCTTATATCATAAAACATCAAATGAAAGTTGGATGTGAGGGTACCATATGGAGATGGTCTATTTCTAGGCCTAGTAGAATGTGTAGCTTTCGTTTTTACCAATTTTGTTCCTTTTTATTGTTATTATTATTATTATTATTATTATTATTATTATTATTATTATTATTAAAATTGAATATTGACACTAAACTAATTAAAGGAAAAGTACCTAAAATGTTCATATTGACATTAGGAGAGAACTGAGACAGTATTTATGATCTGCCACCCTCATATTTAATTACAGTAATTATAGCAAGTAATTTTAGTCAAGTGCAATAGTATATGTACAACAGTGTATGAACAAAAAGTTTATCATCTTTCACAACAACAAAAAAATATTAATATCCAAAACTCCTTCCCCTATTATCTCAGGACCGTAAAATATCCAGCAGCAGAGTCTCAACAGGCGTGGCAAAATTTATGTCAGCGGAAATCAATCACCTTCGGAGAGGAAGAATCATTTACCCCTGAGAATTCAAAACAATCAAATCAAATTCCTTTTGTTCAAATCCTCCCCTCCACATATACATATATTAATTAACCCCCTTCTTTATTTAAAACCGCTGCAGTATATGAGTTAAAGAATAACTGTGCAATCGTGAAAATAGAATATAAGCAAGTTTTAGGTAGGATAAAGCAATAAATGTCTTTACTTCCAACCATGAATAGGTGGTCCATGCGGTGTCTCTGAAATTTTCTCTCGTAAGCTAAATGAAATGTCCCATTATCTTAAACTCATTTTCCAGCTACTAGTATTTCTTACTTTGGCACTATTTCATTTAAAGCCAATTTACATTATTCTCTGTAATAACGACATTTGAAAAAGAACGTGGTAAAATAATTGGAATTCTTCAGAGAGAAATATACATGAACAACAGAACTGAAATTTTCCAAACTTTAAAAATTAACTCAATTATTTAAAATCTTAGCGAGGAGAAAGAATTTTAGTCAAAAACAATCCTATTTTATGAACCTTATCTAGAATGTTTGAATACGTGGGTTTTTCCTCTTCTAATTAGTGAAAGAATATCGCTGATTAAAGTTGAAAGGTCGACTAACTTAAGCCTAAAATCCAGTAAAGCCTGTCAAGGTGAGCCCTTCGACGAAGTCTACCACATAAATAATGTTGTGAATTAAGTGCTGAAACTGAAGTGCTCCAGAAATAAGACACACACTACAAAAACATACAGTTAGTTGTGAACGTGTTGTGACAACTTCAGGAAAAAATGCAGCAATGGAGAGGGTTATTTCATTTATGAGCTCTCTATTGCCAAATGAGAAGAACTATTTTATCACCGAGACTGTGATAAAAACACACTTTGGGAATATAACATTTAATGAATTCATTTCTAAAGGACTGCCACGGTGTCCGACGTCGTTAAGGCGCGGACTCGTGAGCGGGAGGTCTGGGGTTCGAATCCCGCCAGGACCATCCTCCCTGACTGGAGTTTTTTCCAGGTTTTCCTCAGCCCTCATAACTGGCAAATGCCAGGGAGATATCTAATCTTAAGCCTGGAATGTTTGCTTCCGTAAAAAATCCTTTCCCAATTTATCATTTCATCTCATGTGTCCACCGCCTGTGGTGCCCCAGTAGTAAAAACGGGCATTAAACACAATTAAAAAAAGTCTAAAGACCAAATATTTTTGGAAAAAATAT
Source organism: Metallyticus violacea (assembly GCA_030762175.1). NCBI lineage: Eukaryota > Metazoa > Arthropoda > Insecta > Mantodea > Metallyticidae > Metallyticus > Metallyticus violacea. Next base: position 79,366,799 of record CM060838.1, read on the forward strand.
GTTTTTTTTCAGATAAATATATTAATTATACTGAGTTTGCATTTCAATTCTAAATTTAAAATGAAACTATTTCTGATAAAAAAAATTGCATAATGGCGTTTTAAAATTGTAAGGGAAGATGTCGGTGAAAATTGTCAAAAATTACATTTTTCAAAATTGCATTTATCTTCATTTTTAAATCCGGAGAAGCTGAAAATGTCAATTTTTAATTTTAAAAATATGATCGCTCTAGTTGCATGTCATGCAAAAACCTCTTTGAAATACCTTATGAGCTTAAGGGGAGTTGGAAAGTCCTATTTTACCAATAATAATTTAGCTAAATTGATGTTCTTACTGTGGTAGAACCATTAGAACAACAACAACAACAACAGGAATTTGAATAGACACATTTGATGTGTGTGCTGAAGCAAAATTAATAGAATTTATGCATTGAAACAAGAATTACTTATTTTTTTTTTATTTGCAACCTATGTTTTTGTCCAAAAAGCTATATAAAAGCTTCCATAATTTCTAGGTTAGGAAATATTTCTTAATAATTCTGTTTCAGTAGCTTCTTTACTATGCGTAGAAACATCACTGAAGTAGTAATTTTTTCTCTACTGATACATGTAAGAAAATGTAGTTTTGAGGAAACTGCAGTCAAAAAAAAAATTGTTAAAATCTCACTCACAGATCCAACCCGGAACCTATGGCATTGTCAGGATCAGTTCAGACTATATACGTCAGAATAGATATCAGCAAGCGTAAACTTTCCTCCAGCGAATGGTAAAAACCGGAACCTTCTAGCTCAATTGTTTCGAAAGCTTTTGAAATGGGTGTCAAAATCAGGCGTTTTTGTATTTTAAAATATTAAAATAAGCTACTTATAGACTAGATATCACCATGAAGCTTATATCACAAAATTCAGAAGAGACAGAAATTTATTGTAATTAATTTTGTGACAAAGTAAAATATTCAAAAGTTTGCCCTTCAGCTCCGCTTAAACTTAGAAAACATTTGCTGTCAGTGCTGTGAGCTGCCAAAACTCACACTGAACGTTGCTTTAGAGAACATTCAAAGATGCAGATCACTGCCAAGGAGTCTTCCACTTGCCCTGTGGTTCAATGAAACCTTGCACGTCTTTTAATAATAACAGTTAAACACAAACACACAATAACAGTTTGTTTCACTTGGTAATTAATAGCGCAAATAACACGCCGAACGAACACTCTCATTACATTGAACTTGTTCCAACATTTTACGATCAGTGATCCGGCAAAAACGTTTGCAAATCAATTTTCTGGCAGCAGTTCTGTTGTATAGCTTTAAGTATATACTTTGGATATTTTATAACACCGTTACCAGTCCTGCATATTGACAGATTAGAAAAACTAACACAGAACTATAATGTTTTTCCAATAACCTTACATCTTATGGTGCAGAGCACAACACGGATTGTGTGCTTTAAACAACAGCTAATGCGCTGTCGACCTGTTTCCTCTGTTGCGGAAGATTACATCACGTGAGCAACGCTATTCCGATGCTCTTTAATTTATCCTTTTAGAAGTCTCCAGTTTGAGAAGTTTTCAATACGAGATTGTAAGATTTCCTTCATTGGTACGGTTAGTTCAAGAATTTTAACCCCGAACTTCTTTTGGAAATTATTTTTGAAGATATTAAACAATTACAAACCTGAATATTAATAACGTGTGCACTATTTTCCATAGCTGTTCCCCATCTAAAAACACTAATGGAATACACATCGTGAACTAGCTAAACTTACTAGAAAAAAGTATCCCTGATTTAGAATGAAAGGGCATTCAATGCTATAAATAAAACTTTTAGTAAAGTTTAATAAATGAAACAAAAAGTATAAATACATTTTGCTTATATTTTTAGAGAAAATAAACATTTAATTTCGAAACATATGGCAATGATGCCTATGTTCTGTATGGTTAACTTATAAATGTACAATGAACTAATTGCAAATATTCCTTTACATAATCTTGCTACGAGAACAAGCCATAACTAACGTTGCTCATTTATTTAAATCTTTGTCGCTACGACAACAATATTAAACTCACTGATGCCAAATCAAACGTTCAAACTCAAATGATTCATCTCAAACTTTACAGGTGAATTTATGCTAAAAGCTTCATGTTATGGGGGGAAAAAAATAAAAAATAAAAATACAAAAATAAAATACAAAAGTTACATTGTTTTTTTTTTTTTGTGTGTGTGTGTCTATCCATTATTATAATCGGAATTGACAAATTCCGAGCATTAACATATTACAGCATATAAAAGAGAACGGAAAAATTACTGTTTTGTGTCAAACGCACGTCAACGGCCAAAATTGTATTAGAAAAAGTTTGTTTCACTTATTCTATGACACCGAGTTAACCTCTTATTCTGTATACCTGTAGCTTCAGTTCTAAAAACTGTTGAATTTTCTTTAGCTAGCCTAACCTACCCAATTACTGATTTTATTGAAATTAATGAGAAAAGTTACTGTAAGTATGCAATATCTGAGGCATGAGGACATTATGAGCTACAGCTATTTAAATTGTCCCCTTGTTGGAGGTATGTTATTCCTAACATTTGGCCTACAATAGCGTGCATTTGAACCCTCTGGCACTAGTAACGCATCTTTTAGCTAGACCATAATGAATAGGAAATTAATTTATTATAAATAAAAGTTTAAATGCCAAATCAATAATGAAAACAAGCTTAAATATGTACTCTCTTTCCTTATTTTTAATTTTTTTTCAGATTATTGCTTTTTATTTTTTATAATTTTTCAGTTTTAATTGTACTCCTCTGGTTTTTGAAAAATCTACACAGCTTTAATAGAAACAATGGCGATTAAGTATTGATTTATTCTATTTTATCATTTTCTAAAAACTGTATTGATCTTAGTGGCGAATTTTTATAGTATGATCACTTAAAATTTGAAGTGGTTTTAGTTCATACACTGCTGAATAGATGGAAGTAGTTTCGTATTGTCTACGTTTTTCGTTATTGTGCTAATATATTTGGTTACTCAGTGTCTTCTTTTACACCCTATCTCGTTTCCACTGTTTTATAGCTGTGATTTTTTATTAACTTGTTCTTCATTTGTCTGTCTATTGAAACTGGAAATCAATTTTTCTCTTATTAACAAACAGGCCACCTGATTATTAAAAGATCGTTTTCGCCGCCTTAATGTCTTCCCATACTATTTACTTAACATTTATTGTTTATTTTATAAAAATTTTGGAGATTATGGTAGAGGAAAGTAAAGCTTTGCATTATGTTTATGAATCGTGAATTTCTTGGCAATTTCGTGCATTATACAAACTTCAAACAAAGAAAAAACTGTGTTAACATAACAAAACTGAATTCACACAAACAGAAAATGATGAGCACTAATCATCTTAGACTTTTACAGTTACAACAGTTGCTCATAATGCCCACCATCGGCGTCGATACACTTCTGAGTACGTTGAACTACTGATTGAGCAGCGTTTGCGAAAGTGTCCTCAGTGATTGCAGCACACGCCGTTTCGATTTCTTCCCGAAATGCTGCCAGTGTAGCTGATTTTCTATGGTATACAACATCCTTAAGAGTTCCCCATAGGTAGAAGTCCAATGAAGTTCGATCCGGAGAACGCGGTGGTAACTCAATCGGACCTCTTCGTCCTATCCAGTGCCTTGGATATTTCAAAATTGCTTTCCACTGTTCAAACAATAATCTTGGCTCCATTTTGTTGTAACAACGCTAGCATTACGTAACGTGAGTCAATCTGTTTACAGAACATTTTTTGAATAGTGTTTAACGCCCGTTTTTACCACTGAGGCGCCACAGGCGGTGCACATTGATGATACATGAAATGAAATGATAAATTGGGAAAGGATTTTTTAAGAAAGGAAACGTTCCAGGCCTAAGTTTAGGGTATCTCCCTGGCATTTTCCAGTTATGAGGACTGAGGAAAACCTGGAAGAAACCTCAGTCAGGGAGGACAATCATGGCGGGATTCGAACCCCAGACCTCTCGCTCACGAGTCCGGGCCTTAACAACATCGGCCACCCGTGGCAGTGATTACAGAACATCATACTACACATTACTGTTGTTTTTCGCTACAACTTTGAAATATATTAAATATCTACTGTGAAAGTGTGTATACATTTTTTGGCACCTTCGGTATATATATAATGTATTTGTTTTCGAAAAAAGATGGAGTTTCTGAACTCTCTGTTCTCTATGTCTCAAAATGTATTGCAACAGTCCCTTAATGGTTCTTGTATTGTACCATTCTGTAGAAAAATTTAAGAACAATGAACGGTACATCCTGTGGATAAGCTGTTGTGACGTAAACAGATCATTTCTATGAAGCTTGGAAACTTTCAGGTGAATGCCGTAACAGACCCGGATACTATTAGAAGTCACCATCCCGGTACGCCTCGGCATGTCCTCAAGTACACTTCCTTTTGTTTTATTAAGATGTTTGACGAGGGTGCAGTTTCTAGAACTGACATATATTTCCACGTCATCTTCTATAGATCATATGGTATTCCTATCACAACTTTTCCGATTCTGGGTACATAAATTATATTCACTGCCCATTAAAGACCATCACCTATAATATCTGTCCTAACTTGTATTTCGTTAATATTTTTGGAACTTGGAAAATATATTTATTGCATCATATTATTAATCCAAAAGCATTTATACCAACTCTTATCGTATATTGTGTATATTGTAATCGTAAATGTCTCTGCTTATGTGAAAGGACTTAACTTCACTTAAAATAAAGTATAAGTTATAATTTACATATAAACGAGTATAAGAGCTAAGTATATTTTAATATAATCAATTACTAATAGTACAATTAATTCCAAAAACGACATATATTATTGAAAACTGTATTTGGAAATTTGTACACAGCCCTACTGTTTTTAGTTTCAATATTTTCTAGAACACATTTAATAACAGTTAAGTATTGAATAATTTAGGAATAAATAAAATAAATGTAACTAAATTTCGTTCAGGTTATATAAATAAGGGCAGTAAATCAAAAGAAAGATAGCCTACTATTCATTTTTTTATTTGTTTATTTACGAACGCTATTTAACGCTCAGGTCATCAGCGTCCCATTCAATTCAGGGCGTGAAACGGCCGACAAATTTTTCTCAGAGGCCTCTCTTTCAGGCTTGAGATTCTTTTTCGTGCCGTAAATGTACGACACGGGACCTACGGCTTTACTTCCCTTCCGAAGAAGGCCATATTTAGGATTTTTACGCCCGAAAAAACCCATCGGTCCTTGCCGGGTTCGAACCCGCGTTTTGTTGTGTTTAGAAGGCAAGTAGAAATAGGATTAAGGCAATGTATTTGAAATGTCTCAATGCGTGCTCAATTAGGTTTCCCACATGCGAAAGAGAAACTGTACGGTGCAAAAAGAGCCTTCAAACGGAAGAATAACTAAAACATTGGTATAGATAACAGACAGTTAACAATTAAGACAAGACCATAGGCGCAGACTTCTGCAATATAATGGAAGTGGGGAAACATTCCTCTGTGAGATTTGTAAATATACACAAAAACATTTAGTTTGTAAATGTTCACCACGATGTAAGTAAAAATAAATCTCTAATTCATAAGTAGAGTTATTAAGAACAACTTTATGATATATAGTAAACTGAAAAAAAGTTATGTGTATCTCTATCATTAGATTTTGTTTAAATAAAATCTACATACTGAACACATGCAAGAGAGTAAAAATATCTTAATACGATAAAATAACAAAGGTTTATTAAAAGTATGCAAATTAATAAATTTTTTAAAAAAAACATAAAACTCAAGAAGTACCAATTTTAATGAAAGTCTAGCAAAAGAGATTGTGTTTTGTAAATTGGCGATTGCATTAAGACGGTTCCGTTCCTTTGATAACCTTAAGTAGTTCTTCAACCTATCAAGATTCAATAATGGTCTTTCAGCTGCACAAGTTGACATTGTAACCGTTAAAACCAGTTGTACAGCTTTGCTTAACTCCGGAAGAACTTTTCAAAAACTGTACAACCGAGAGAAAGTTATCCACGGAGTTCTTGTTCACCTTTGATTCCAAAATGCACATCATCATGTTGCAATGCTATGCCAATCCAACAGAGTCAACATCATGTTTAAAAAAATTGGCAATGTCTGCAACGTCATCGCTTCTACTTGTTATGAATTGTTCAATTTTAACTAACAGATGACTTTCACATCTAGAAAGAAGACTTGGAACTGAAACGTTAGTAATTTAAAAATACGTGTACGGTACATATCTTTAGGGGAAGCAAAGCTGTGAAGAGCTCTTTAAGAATTTAATCTTTTCGAAATGCATCTTTGTCTTTGAAACGGTGATTCTTGTAAGTGAGGATATTGAATATTTTTTATGATTTTTTTTATCAAAATGTGTCAAAAGTGGATCTGATACGTGAGAGAGCATCTGTTTGATGCTGAGCCATGGGACATAGAAATGGAAATGAAATTAGTATATTTGAAGACAAAACCATGAACCTGGTTGTGACAATTCTTCAAAAAACTGAATCAATTGCTCATAATTGGCATGATGAGAAGACAACCGCCCATCTAGTTGGGCATAATGGCCCTTTGTTAATCATAAGATCGCTTAACTGATCGGAAGGGAAGTGAAGTTATGAAATATCGTAGATTTGCGGTACGTAAAAGAACCTCAAGCCTGAAAGAAGAGACCCCCTGAACAAAATTTATAGACCGTTTCACGCCACGAATTGAATGGAACGCTGATGACTTGAGATGTTAAACAATGCCCTTAAGTAAACCAAATCAACAACTGTCACCGCTTGAACAGTGGACGTCTTTTAAGCGATTTCTTCACACACAAATGTATGTCTTTTAACAAATTTAGCGCATTCAAAATTAACATTATGCACACACACACATATATATTTACGAGGGTACCAAAATGTATACACATTTTCACAGTAGATATCTATTTAATGTATTTCAAAGTTGGACCGAAAAACAACAGAAATGTGTAGTATGATGTTGTGTAAACAGTTGTGACTCACATTACGTTAAGCTAGTGTTGCTACAACAAAATATAGCCAAGATTATCGTTTGAACAGCGGAAAGCAAAGTTGTCATCTATGGGTCTAATTGGACCATTCTTTTTTGAATGAATAATAACATGAAACGCACACTCGTTTTACCTGTCATTCATACACTCCATGGAAATTAGGAATTTTACTTCCAACAGGATGTTGCACCACCACATAACCACCGAGACGCACGTGCATATCTTGATGACAACTTCCAAGGCACTGGATAGGTCGAAGAGGTCCGGTTTTGTTTCCACGGCATTCTCGGGATCTAACTCCGTTGGACTTCTACTATAGGGAACACTTAAGGATGTTGTATACCGTAGAAAACCAGCTACACTGGCAGCACTTCGGGAAGAAATTGAAGCGGCATGTGTTGCAATCGCTAAGGACACTTTCGCAAATGTTGCTCATTCAGTAGTTCAACGTACTCAGAAGTGTATCGACCCCGATGGTGGGCATTTTGAGCAACTGTTGTATCTGTAAAAGACTAAGATGATTAGTGCTTATCATTTTCTGTTTGTGTGAATTCAGTTTTGTTATGTTAAGACAGATTTTTCTTTTCTTGAAGTGTGTATACATTTTTGGCACCCTCTGTGTGTGTGTGTGTGTGTGTGTGTGTGTGTGTGTGTGTGTGTGTGTGTGTGTTGATATTGTATCTCACTTTGGAAACATTGGAGGGGGCGACCTCAGCCAGCTTTGCCAAAACTCCAGATTCTAGGATTCAGCTCCTATAAAGACAAGTCCATTATTCTCTATATGGCAATTGTCAAACCAGCTTCAAAATGCTACCGGCATCAATGTTAGTGGTTATACTTCAAGACGACGGTTAACTGAAAGGAGCACGAACATCTTTTGAAGTAGTTATCACTAACCATCAGCAGGAAAATACATGCATGTCCACACAACTTCATCAGGAATGGCAAACATTATTTGTCGACGAATGAAGATTTAGAGTCAAGTAAGAATTGTAATACTTGAAGTACTGATATATTTACCCAGAAAGTTGCACTATTGTCATAGTTTGGATGATATCTGCTATCAAGGGCATACAGATATACAGGTCTGTGATGGAAGCAGCAATGCTCAGACACACTAAAATAATATTATGGAGGACAGCATTATCTCAGCTTCTTCATTGGTGGAAGTTTCGGATCTTTGGATGACAATACCAAAAATTTCGATCTTCCACTCCCTCCTCATTACTTGTGTTAAATATTGGAACACTGTAGCGAACTCCAAAGACTTAGATGATATTTTTCCTCGTTTGTGGTGATTCATGCCCACTGCGGAACTGAATAACGCTGTGAACAACATGTCAGAAAGAATGGAAGCAGTGACAAACATGACTGGCAAGTTGATGCAGTATTACAATCAATTAAAATTAGAGATTTTAATAAATTTATCCTTTCCCTTTATTTTAATCTTGTTATTAAAACGATTTCATTCTCTCAAACGTCATTTATCGCATCTTCAAATGCCTTACATATATTTTAACATTAAAAGTGCAGTAAATAAAAATCTTCAGTTTAACCATATAGTTGATATATAACGGCTTAAATATACTTTTAAATGCTAAATTAAGACAATGTGATCACGTGAAATAACCAGATTTTGGAAACTAAAATTGAAAAATGTCAATGCTTAACTAGCATGCTTAAAATCATCATAATTGACACTTCTAATTCACCATATATTATATTACCGGGAGCTATTTTTGGCCTGCATCCGCAGTTGAGCGCAGCGCGCGCTGAGCCAAAGTCACGCGACAATTAGTTCCCGCGCTGATAGCTGCACAATCATAGTTTGCCATTACCAGAGCAAGCGTTCTCCGTCTTCGTGCTATTATAACTCAAATTTGCCATTTTAAGATCGCCATACCTCAAGTCTGTGACTACAGTGTTTAAGTAAAGTACATTCTGGTCAGAAACTTAAAATTCAGGAAAGAAAATGGAAAAATTACGGAAGCAGAGCTATTGCACATTTTATTAAAAGATGATAGAAATGTGTGACTGCACTTCGAACAACTTAAGTTAATGATGAATGAAGTACGGGTAGAAATAAGAAAATTTGGTCATCCAAACAACCGGCGACTGACACGTCCGTGGCTTGCGTTTAGTTCCAGATGCAGACCAAAAGCGTCTCTCTCTCTTGTAGACATCACATAAAATTAAGTGAATTACAATTAAGTGAATTAAGTTAATAAGTTGACATGCATTTAATTAGTTTGACATTTTAACTGGGTTGATTTAACATGATTTTAGTTAGTGAAATGTATTTAATCAATTGGTTTCTTTTTTCAGTATTTCACTGTAAGTAATTATATTTTCGTTATTGTTCACTACCAGCGGATGTAAGCCCAATCGCCGTTAATAAATACATGCATACAGAGTGTGCCAAAAATGTATACATACTTCAAGCAAAGAAAAACTGTGTTAACATAACAAAACTGAATTCACACAAACAAAAAATTATCAGCACTAATCATCTTAGACTTTTACAGTTACAACAGCTGCTCAAAATACCCACCAACGACGTCGATACGCTTCTGAGTACTTTGAACTACTGATTGTGAAAGTGTCCTCAGCGATTGCAGCATATGCTGTTTCAATTTCTTCCCGAAGTGCTGCCAATGTAGCTGGTTTTCTACGGTATACAACATCCTTCCCCATAGATAGAAGTCCAATTGAGTTAGATCCGGAGAACGGGGTGGAAACTCAATTGGACCTCTTCGTCCTATCCAGTGCCACCGCTTCAAAATTGCTTTCATTTTGTTGTAGTAACGCTAGCATAATGTGATGTGTGTCACATCTGTTTACAGAACATCATACTACACATTATTGTTGTTATTCGGTTGTTATTGTTGAAATATATTAAATAGATATCTACAGTGAATGTGTGTATACATTTTTTGGCACCCTCGGTATATGAAATTTGTTTTAAATGTTTATTACATTTATATCCTGAATCTCTCATTGTCCTTATAGCTTATATCTTAGTTCAGTTTCTTCGTTTTCTATCAACTTTCAAAAAAAAGGCAATTCATGTTTCAGGGCAATTCACCTGAACTAGTTCGTTATAAAGAAAAATTTTAAATCTGGTATTTATGAATGTACCAAGTTTTCGGGGCCTAAAATATCGTTGCATGGCGCAATTTGCTATGTTTGTGGTATTAGAATATGTGACGGAGTTCCTACATTGATATAAGGTTAAATTAGAAGAATAAACAATGGAAAAGATAATTTTTGACAGTGCTCTAAAGACTAATAGAAAATAGCGTGAGTAATGTAAAACATTTCTAGCATTTGTTGACCTGAAAAAGATACATAATTTAGACAAAAATAAGGTACAGAATAGTATGGGAATACCTTATTATTTTCAGCACCTAATTTAAGTGATAAATATATGAAAATAAAAATATGAATCAGGATAATATCAAATAAAAATATTTACCAAATTGTTCGAGAAAGATGTAGCTTATCCCCAGTTTTAATCAATACAAAGATTTATGACAATTAGCAAATTTAGTTGAAGCTTATATAAGAAATATCCATAGGTTTACTGTTACTTTGCGCAGAATGCAGGATGAAAACAGTGTATTCTGTAATTATGTTAATAAAGCTCTTATTTTAGAAATGTTAGTTGAAAACATCCAGTATTGCCATAAATACTGTAATAAAATTTTGAAAGGAACTGTATCAGGTGTTTTGCTGCCAGGCACTGTCCTTATTGTTGAGTTCAGTTGCAGCAGAAAGAGTGTGCTCCTGAAATTTAACCATGGAATGGGGAGATTATGAAAACCGTATTGTTATGATAGTTCATTATAGGGTTGAAATAACACCAAACTACATTTTCTAGATCTTTGAAAAGTTGGAAATCAGTAAGATGTTTGTGTCCCACATCCTTCAAGCTTCACTGAGACCGACATTGTTGATGACGAGAAAGGAGTAAATTTCTGTAACTGCATTTTACAAGATATTGTTGACGGTACTGTTGACCGTTTCTCAAATGAGATATGGCTTCATAAAATGGTCATGTTGCCTCACAAAACAATAGGTACTGTTAATAAAACTAAAACTTACTTTACGAGCTCAAACTCGGAGCTTCATCAGCCGAAACAACATGCAAAATGCTTTGAAATGTCACAATACAAAAGCAATGGCTCAAAAGTAGGTGAAGTTCATAAAGCGAAACGAAACATTAGAATATTCACATATTTGACTGATCCAAAGGTGACATCAAAAGGTTACGGAAATGTTTTGCCTAATGATGAAACAATTCGCACACACCTAGAAGAAATGAGAAGGGTCTACAAACTTGAAAATGGGTTCCATATCATTATAAAGCGCACCGACTCAGACGAACTGAACTAAAGCGAGTGAATGAAATTTTTCTTGAGAAGCTATTGGATCAATCAATAGTATGTGTCCTGCTCCATGACAATATTATTCGATGTACACAAAAACAGTAACAGAAAAGGGGGGGGGGATAATTGCACCCAGTGGTGTACAGTCTAAAATCGGTCTGAGAGGAAATATCCTCTGGTTCACATGTTTCAAAATTGCCCTCTGTGATATTTATTGTTAATTTTATTTTTATTTACAATTATATTACCGTACAAAATATTACAATTTAAAAACTGCATGTTTTGAAAATTCTGGATAAACATTTTTGCATTTACACCGCTATTTAGATATGTTCTAAGTTCCTTAAGCCTCCCCTCCCCTCCTCCCGTTCATAAATCATTGTCGCATCTCAATCTGCTATGCTTAGACTTCCGGTTTTAGCAGTTTATAAAAATTATGTTGTTAGGTTTAGGTTAGAGGACAAAGAGGAAATGGACGATGTATGTGTGTGTGTTCAGAGAAACAACAACAGAGTCTCAGATAGGAAAGTCTAGTGTACCCCTTGTCCAAATTCTTTAGATAATATATTTTTCCTTTCCTTGCCACATTACGCAGACAAGCACCAAAACCGGCTACATTTAGACCCCAATACTGATATCGATAGTAGACATAACGATGGAAATTGTGGTAAATTAGATGACTTTGTTAATTTGGTTCATTGTAGTTACTTGTTTTTATTACATGATTTATAGTTGGAAGTAAATAACTGTAGCGTGTTATTTCTTTTATTTTTTTATTAAGTTAATATTTATTTGGTGAAATCACACCAGGAACTTGTTTAATAGAAAGTGTTAATACAACATGGGTTGCTCTTGTATGTTTTTATTATGGCAGTGTACACACCACATATACATTTCCTAAATAATAGTAGTTAAAGGAGGAAGAGTGTATTAAATGTTTCGTACCAACATTTGTGGTTAGTGACGACATTTTCCCTGTGTAAATTTCTCTAATTTACCGTCATATATGACGGTGTGGTTAGCGAACAAAGGAAAGATTCGAAAGAACATATGAAGAGGATTTTGGATGGAGATAGTGAGAGTTTTAATGAATGATGTGAGCAGGTTGTTATGTTTTGACTCCTTTGCAAGTTAGATTAAGGCAGGGTAGGCACACCCATTTATAAATATTGCCAAGGAAGACCTATTCTTTTCATTCAAATGAATCCATCGAAATATTTTCTAATGGTAAATAATGTTATCTTGTAAACATAATATTACGTAAAAGTTTGTATTTCTGCTTTATTATTTTTTTATTTTATTTTTTTTATTTATTTAGTTTCCCTATTGGGATCGGGTAAATATAGTCGAACTTGCAAGCACGAAACCACAAATATTTACCGCAGCCCTAGAACTTTAATTGCATCCAAAGATTGAACATTTTACAACAGTGGTATATACAGGCAGATTTCACGTTAATTGATGTAATAAACTCCATTTTCCGAGCTAAATTTTCATTCCCCTTAATGCCTCTAAGCGAATGCGAACATTTACCACAATTAAAGATTAAAATGCATTCAGAATGATTAACAAAGCGTAGAAATATCAAACATCCCATTTATCATGTTGGAGCTAATTTAAAACATATTTTACACAATGTCTAATGACATAATACGATTATGTGTATAACTTAAAGCAAATTTATGAAGAAAATACTAAGGTTCTTGACACTACCGTTGTTTTTTTCGTTAACTGCTTTAACGTTTCTCATAAAATCCAATGTTTAAAAAGAAAGACAAATGCATGTTTGAGTCCGGACCTCCTCGCAAAGCTTAAAATTACCTGGCATTCACCTTTTCAGGGCCAGAAGAAAAAGAAAAAAGAAGGGGGAAAAAAGCACACATAGAGAAGTGGTCTTTAGGGATTAGATCCGTTGACCACATCATACCACGGAGGCAGGGTGTAACTAACTAATTAGGGAATTAGGCAATATTTGGGACCTCTGTTCAAAGTCACTTTCAAAACAAAAAGCGCAAGTTTAATATTCAAGCGTCCATCTCTAAGAAAAACTAGCAATTTCAAATTATCTTCCTATTTTGCAATATCTGATTTTTGTTTGTTGACGATAACTGAATAAAACATGGTAATTTCCCAATACTAGTAGACTGCAGATACGGAGCTATAAATAAATGTAGCCATGGCTTAGAATGACAAATAAGCAAATAGCGGCCGAAATTCCGTTCTTTTTTCACAAGTCATAGTTCCGTAATGAACAAAAATCACACTCTGTTCGTATTGGCTGCTTTCCTCTTATCAATCAAATTATATAATCATTTCATACCCTGAAATACCACTTAAAGCTGGAAAAAAAACTCAAGTAACGTCATCAACACTAATAACATTGACAAAGTGATAAGAATACAAACTGGGATAGTGAGATTTTGGATATTAGCAGAACTGCCTTGCATAAATCACTGCAGAAAAAGTAATGCATTCATTTCATGTGTTCGTAGGAATTTGCTTGGAAACTGGAGAATTATTTTTATCTTTCGAAGATTGCAGGAAATTCTTATATATATATCATACTGAAACCAGTGTTACAAACATTGATTTAATAAAGAGTGATGTTTAATATTAACCTATTTAAGCATAAAACTTTCATATTTTATAATTTTAATTCTTACATTCCTTGCGCCGGTTTCGTATTCATGGCATATTATAATTAGTGATATTATGTAATATCTATTAAACTGATATCCAAGTTATAACTTATTAGTAGCTATATTGGCAACTCTAGACCATGGCAGAAAATTAATAATAACTGAACCCATCATTGCGCATATCCAACTGCATACAGCAGGTTCTTTCAGCAGAGAAATTTGTATTTTTTTTAAAAAAATCAGTATAATTAATTTTAAAAATATAATAATAATTATAATAAAAAGAAAAAAATAATTTTTAAATTTTATTCTGCCAGAATAGTTTTAAACTACTGATTACACCACTGCAATTATTCTAATATTAGATAACGTATCTTCCATGTTCCTCCTAGTGAGAAATACGCGAACTATTTCTTTAAAACAAGGAACCAATCGAAATGACAGCAATAAATTTAATTTATTTATAAATATTAAGAGCTGTCTAAAAATAGAATATGATACGCATGATTTAATTTTGTGAGAAAAATTCCACTTTTAACACTTGTGCAGCAAATAACTACTATTTACATAGTTATTTTTTCGTTTATGTGAGGATTTATTCATTCTAATTTTGTAAACGAACAAAAATGAGCTTAAAATTGGGTATAATTATTTAAATTTATTCATAAATTTAGAACTGATTGCAGAATAGGATCTTCAGGCAGAAATATGGCATATGCATTATCAATATTGACGGTACCTATATTTATTAGTTCCGATTATATTTGTTTTCAGTTTAAAACATGGAAATACAAAACAATTTCTAAGTTTCATCTTATATTTTCCTTCATTTATTGATAGTTCTTTCTTTTAGTATTTGGTTGGGTATATCATTCTTATTATCCTTTTAAATATTTTAAAATTAAACTTAGGATTAAAAAGATTGTTTCATATTGACTTCCTAATTTCTGGGTAGACTGTTTTCTCTAAAGTGACGATATAACTTTTTTTATTTATTTATGTTCTAGTGAGGTGTTTGAACTGTCAAGTGAAAGCTGGAAGACGCAATTGCATATCTGTATGTATGTTGATTTTGTTGATTTACGGACGCTCTTTAACATCTCAAGCCATAAGCGTTCATTCATTTCAAAGCGGGTTTTTTTTAATAGTGTTTAACACCCGTTTTACTACTGACGCACCACAGGGTGGACACTAATGATATATGAAATGAAACGGTACATTGGGAAAGGGTTTTTTTAAGGAAGGAAACGTTCTAGGCATAAGTTTAGGGTGCCTCCCCGGCATTTGCAATTTATGAGGACTGAAGAAAACCTGGAAAAAACCTCAGCCAGGGAGAACGGTACTGGAGGGATTCGAACCCCAGACCTTCAGCTCAAGAGTCCGCGCCTTAACAACTCGGCCACCCCGTGGTGGTAGAAAAAGACAGAAGATTACCAAAGTGACTCTTGCAATATGGGCTACTACATTCTTATACAGTGAGTGATTTATTGTGATAAGAATTATCAAAAGAACTGCTTAAAACATATATAAAGAATGTCAACATCATAAATCAAAAAGACGACGTATTGAAGACGGAATGGTGTGAAACTTGAAAAGACTCAGCATATTTCAAAGGGAGAACATGAGGCATCAGGGAATGTCAGCTACATATTGTGATAAGTTTAGTAACCGTTAACTTTTATAAACTATTCTTTTTTCCAGCAGCAAGGGAATGTATTGGTTTCAGTGAAACAGCGTGAAATTATTGTTAGCGTTGTATCTTACATGTGGTAAATTTACGTATTGCTTCCTTTTTTGTTACTTGCAGAATTCACTTCATATCCCTCTCTCTTGTGGATATTCACTGTAAGCAAATCTCTACTTCCATAGAGCGATGAAGATCTGCCTCTAGGGAATTCTTCTCTAGAAGGGTTTGGGTTACCAAACCAATGTTCTTGGAATCGACAGGCATCAGATGGTGGGAAACAATACCTTTGTGGTTTCCACGTATTAATACACGCATACTCTTTGAACCGTCTTTACTTCCGTCGTTTTGGATATTCCATTGTATTATTTATTTGGGTCAAGGAAACAGATATTTAGTGAGAGGGAGGGATACCTTTAAGATAACGGACAGTGGGAAATACAACTTTGGGTTTACCCACAAATTTCTTCTAGGGATGTGTAAATATGTCATTTAACACAACTTGTGAATCACCACAGGATTTCGCTTTTTGGTGCCCGGAAACGACCAGTTAGCTAAGTTGGTTTTAAATGGCAAAAGAAAACATTAAATATAATGCAGCAGTTACCATATCATGCCCTCAGTAAACCAAATTGTGAGTAACGTTTTAATTTTACCTTAGAAGTATTAGAAATCGTATCCTTTGTTTATAATATTAAGTACCTTTCAGGAATAATTCAATCAGCTCGGCTAATACATTTACAGTATCACAGAGTCACGAAAAAGGTACAAACCTATATAATAAATTATAAAAATGATTTAAAAACACTTCAAATACAAAAAGTTTAAAATGTGTAAGAAATTACTGCTAAAGTATAATTTTTGTATAGTGGATACATTTTTGGATACCAAATCGCAGAATAAATAAAATTGTAGTTGTACATGTTCAAAATTTATAACCAAATGTACGATCTGTACATAATTGCTGAATGAATACATTAATAATTAAATGATTAATATTTGTAGATGCAAGGTTCGTCATTTATAAAGAACATTCGCACATAAACAAACGTTTCAGAATCTTGGGTTGTGGATTTTGCATAAAGTGTTTACTGTCTCAATAATATCTAAAGGAAACAAAACCCTGGCTTATGTTTGATAGAGTTATCATGCGGGAGAATAAGTTTTTAAAAATATACAAATAACAGTTTTCTAAGCAGATGATTGAAACATAAATGTATATACACCACCAGCGCCATTTTGTAGCTTTCATTCAATTCAAAGCGGGTTTTTTGAATGGTATTTAACGCCCGTTTTTACTACTGAGGCACCACAGGCGGTGGACACTGATGATATATGCCATGAAATGATATGAAAGGAATTTTTAAGGAAGGAAACGTTCCAAGCCTAAGTTTAGGGCGCCTGCCTGGCATTTGCCATTTATGAGGACTGAGGAAAAACTGGAAAAAAAAAACTCAGTCAGGGAGGACGAACCCCAGACCTCCAGTTTACAAGTCCGCGCCTTAACGACCTTGGCTACCCTTGGTGGTATTTTATTACTAATTTAAAATATAATCATAAACAACTTACTTTAAACTTTATAAAATAATATTCTAGAATATTTTAACCGTCTCATAGAAACTAATCTAAATTCACAAAATGTGGTTTTTTTCTGAAACCGCTCAAAAAGGAAAAAAAAAAAAAAAAATTAACTGTACATATTTTAAAGAATAATATTTCAGAATAATGCGTTTTATTATTATTATTATTATTATTATTATTATTATTATTATTATTATTATTATTATTATCTATTGCCTTCTTGATAACCTGCGAAGGAAGAAATAATTGCGAATTAATAGCGACAGTTTTAAAGCGGTAGTGGTAAGCAGATAATTATATTATGTTTTCCGACAGTAAGAAAACTCCTGATGCAAAGTCCACCGGGATTTTAAGTGTCGTAGCAAATTTATATAAGAAAATAAAGATTACTGAAACATCGAAGAGTGTCAGTAAAGTATCCAACAGACACTTAAACGTAATAATAATAATAAAAGCATTTTATTACTAAAGACACTCTTTCAATATGATAGACAAGCACAATAATAAAATATATTTGCACAATAAAAATACACAAATTTTGCTATTAGAGACTGTAATATATATCCACTATGTACGTCATGCTTATACCCCAATATAAAAACCTGCAGTAAACAGCGTTTTATAAGATTAAAAACAAAACAAATTGGATTGTGTTTTTATAATGTAAACCCGTTGTTTGACGATTGGTCCAAATCATTTTAATTAAAGAACGAATAATTTTTTACATTGCTGATAGTTCGATGTTCATTTGCTCAATTTGTGCTTACCTTTAAATAAAAACAACAGATTGTCCGAATATGGAAAATACTTCGACTATAACGTTTATTAAATACTTAATAAATATTTAAATGTGACGGATGCACAAAATGTTATTTTCATATCTTTACTACTAAGAGAAATGTAAAGGAAGATTGAATATGCTATAATTTGGAGTTTTGAAACCTTTCAGATTGCATCAGGCAGCTGTGTGCATACCCAGAGGTCTTACATTATAATGCAAAAGAGCATTGCCCTTTCTGAGAACCTCCCTCTCCCCGACCCTTGATAGTGCTGCTGAGGAGAGACCGGAAATGCATAAAATAGCCCGTCATTGTAGTCTGCATTGGGAAAATTTCACCATTAGGTTAGAACATCTCAAAAGTTACCTTTGCTCCATCGTTTGATCCTTACACTCAGATCATAAAAACAATAGGACTAACACGGGATAAAATAATTTTAAGGGAGTTTAAAAACGTTGTAAAAATAGACCCAGATTATAAGGATATGTTATGTATTTTAAACAGCGTAAATATAACAACGCTCGAGAAGCTATATACAAAGTAGTATGAAAAACAGTCGAAAAGAAATGTGGCCAAAGTTAAGTAGAACACAGTGGAAAGCCTTGAATAAAAACTTTCACCTACAGTCTATTTTTAAGACTGATAGCGTATCAGAACGTTATCTGTGCAAATATATCATTGCAGTATTTAAGCAATGATAAAAGTAAACACATGAGCACGCTCGTAAAAATAACTTTCATAAACGAAGGGAAAGTGAGTATAAAAATATGGCATTGCCAAAAACATCAGCTTCTGCAGTTCTCGACTGGTGTTTGATTAGCGGCTTTTGAGCATAATTCCAGTAGCAAAACAAACTTTCTGATATCGCTTCAATCACACACGTTCAAAACACAGGCATGAAAAATAAAATTTTGCAACGCTACTATAAAAAATTCAAGAAAAACTGTTTTTAAAGCAACCATTTTACAAAATCTAAGTTTGTTAAAAACTGTGAAGTTATGAACAAGAAAACCCCACAATTGCTTTATTTTATGTAAAAGAAAAGAAGATGGAAAGGAAATTGCTTTTATAGTTTCCAAACCAATATATTAAACATAGGCCGTTAGCAAAATACCACTATTTTTTAATATATATATTTTTTTCTATTTGTTTTATTTACGGACGCTCTTTAACATCTCAGATCATCAGCGTTCCATTCAATTCAGAGTGTGAAAGGGCCGACAAATTTTGCTCATAGGCCTCTTCTCTCAGACTTGAGGTTCTTTATCATGCCGTAAATGTACGATACGCGACCCACGGCTTTACTTCCCTTCCGAAAGAAACCATATTTAGGATTTTACGCCCGAAAAAAATCCATCGATCCTGGCCGGGTTTGAGCCCGCAATCTTGGGGTTTAGGAGGCAAGTATGGTTACCACTACACCACCAGGACCGACGCTATTTAGAATCAGTATCATTGAGATTATTTAAGTTACGGGCTGCCTGAGCACGGTTGCTTACTGGTGAAAAGCAACAACTGCGAGTAAAGTTTTTTTATTTTTATTTTTGTATTTAAATTTGTAATAAAATCATAACATTATACTGTATTTAAATCTGACAACAACCGCTAACCTTGTTATGAGAGAAGTTAAAAAATGATGCCACTCAGCTCCAAGTCGACAGTTGCATAGGTAGTTTCTGTGAGAACATGGGCTCATGTTTCTTGTAAATCGGGGATTCTGCATCCCGTAACTTTTGAACACATTTGGAACAGTTTCTCTACCTAGAACACGATTACTTTCATATGAACCGTTTTATCACTTCTCTACAAGAATCCGTTTTTATGCATAAAACCATTGCGTATTGGCACTACCAATGATGAACAATTAGCGTGCAATTTACGAATAATGAAAGTATCGAGTAACATATGACTCACTGACAAAGTATCCCTCATACCAAATATGAGCTGCTACCTGCAGTGTATTACATCATGCTAAGCAGCTATTTCTGGATAATCATATTCCGCAGGTTGTCTTTTACTATTTGTGTAACTCAATTAAAGTTTTATTCTTCCCAGAGGCTTGCGTACAGCATTTTAATGCCTGCTCTAATCTTTATTATACATTTTTTATGTTTTATTTACTGTCGCTTTGGTCTCCCGCGACGTCTGTAGATTGTGGACTGAATACTACAGGTGTAAATCTGTAGGGATGAATGTACAAATGAATTAATGACTGTGCCTTACCCAAACAGCTTGACCTGACCAGAATTCGAGCTCAGGACTTCCGGATTAGCAGTCGCAAACGGTACCACCAGATTACGACAGCGGCCACTAATATTATTATGATAATACGTCAACAGCTGAATATCTTTTATTTAAATGCTTCTTATTTGGTAAGTTAAAATATATAGTACAAAGTCACTTTTGTGTAAAATTTTCAAAACTATTGTTATCTAGCGTTGCTGTTGATAGTCTTTCTGCATTTTTTAACATTAAAAATGTTTAGACAAACGTTAAAGTAAAGGTTTTAACAGTAAACAATTTAGATAAAACACAGAACAATATATGGAAGCGTGTTAAAGTTATTACTTACGCGAAAAGTAAACAACTTGTTGCTTTCAAACAAATGACAAACGTAAACTGTATTTAGCACGGTTCACATGTTATGAATGATTCACTTTTGTTCTTAAATTTCCTTATTCATAAATAAACAACCACTTTTAAATTTTGCCTAATGTGATTCTTTTCATTTTAAATTCATAGTAGAGTTGCATATGTCTTTTAAATTTATATTCTTTTGTGTTCGATAATAAATATTACTTCATTCTTAGTAGAAAACTCAAAAAAGAAGAACAGTGAGCTGGAGATAAATTATGAAATCGTTTTATAGCTAACGGATGACATAAACCCTATAACAGTTAGAGAACGGAATGTTTCATCTTTCATTTCACTGCACACTTTCTAAAGGACTTTCTTTTGATTTCTATATGGTGCGCGTAGTGGCTATCATTGGTGAAAGAAATTGTTAAAAACGTTTAAATGATATGTCTATAATTACAAACAATGTTGAAATACAACAACAACAACAAAAAGCGTTGCTATACAGACAGCATTTTAGAAAAATTATATTGAGGAATTTTAAAAAACTGCAATTACTTTTGAATATATTACTGGGAGAAATGTGTTTCCTACTGGTTATAAAATAAAATCTTATATCTTTAAAAATAAATACCTACCTCTTACAGGATGTTCTTGAAAAACAACTGATAAAAATGCGACCAGAGAAAATTGCCTTGAATAATTGCTGGTATTTTCAGAAAGATAAGACAACCGAGGGTATTCCCTGTTTAGCTTTCAGGGTTTTTTCCCAGTAATCTAATTCTGAAACCTTCTCTTACTGATTCATGTGCAAATGAGCCAACGTGCTGAACAAATTATGTAACTTATTGTGCAGAATAAGCTAAAAAGTAGGAGAAAAAACAACTTCTCTGTCATAGGCAGATAATAAAGATTATTTTCTGTATTTTAATTATTTGTTTATTACCACATAGACTTTCCTAGGACCACCATTATTTAATTAACTCTAAAACTGCAAACAGTTACTGACAGAATTTCAAATACAAATAATATTCAAGATAAATAAACGAATTCTAAAGTTATCTATCGCAAATGAAATTAAATATCGAAATGTTACATAAACACATAGCACTTTTTAATGAAATGTAATATAAAAGATAAAAACGCAAATATTGAGTAATTCCTTACCGAGCAAGGCACAAAATTATTAAAAAATTACAAAGTCATTTATGTCTGACAAAGCTTATGCCCCAACATAATAAAATCACATTATATTTATGAGTGCCTACAAATTTAAAACAGACTTTGTTTTCTGGGCTAGGAAAGAGGGCGAAAATGGTAGTTAGGTGGGAATGTGTGGGGGCAGAGATCTAACTGATATTTCCGCATTGGCTGTTCCATCGCCGGTAGCGCTATGTCTGAGCAAGAGGTTGCACCGTCCATTGCGCAATGGTTAGTCGTTCCGTTTTCTAACCAAAGAAGGATTTAAAGCGACCAATATTTGTCCAGACTAGAGAAAAGCTACGCATTCACGAACCCAAGTGTTTGATTGACACATGAAAATTTCCAGCGGTTGTGATGCATTGGAAAACGAAACCCACGTCTCCTCAATAATGAACAGAAAAATGTTCGAAAATACATTAGATAGAGGCTTTCGGATCGGTTTAAGAAAAATGCGAGCAATGTTTTAACCGAATTGTGATCCGAGATGAGATGCGGGTATACCCCCGAAAACCAGAGAACGAGTTTAGGGCAGGATACTCCGGTCAAGTCCAAAACTCGACAGAACAGTTCTGTGTTTTGGCACTCCAAGGGCGACTACCTTACAATTCATCGATTTCCTTCACGAAATATTGCGAATGCGCCATATTACTGCAAACTGTTGCACAACATGAGAGCCGCCTTTCGCCGGCAACACGTTGGTGATGCTTTGTTTTGCACGACAACGAGAAACCACATACAGCGACCATAAGCCTGGTTCAATTAAAGAACATTCACTAGACACCCCTAGAGCACCCTACTTAGTCCCCTTGTCATTACAAATGTTCGGGCAACTGAAGAAAGTCGATATAGAGGTCGAATACTTGACGTGGCCATCTTCTTCCTTTGATGAAGCAAGAAAAACAACTCCCAATCGGCGATGAAAATTAATTTCTGTTGAATTAAAACTAGATTTGTAAAAGAGCCATATAGTATCATTTGTAATTGTACGAGGGTAGGTCCGTAAGTTTCCGGCCTCGCCGATAAGGATTATCGCCTTCACAAAACCCTTATCTGGTGTCACACCTTATCTGTTAAGTAAATAATTGCAGCTGTAACTTCCGCTCCGCTATGTTCACTTGTTCAGATATAGTCGCACAAAGAAGACTATGTGTATAAGATTGTGACATGTTCAAAATGAAGTATCGAGCTGTTATTAAGTTATTCACAAAAGAAGGACTTACTCCAAATGAAATCAAACAGCGATTGGACGGTGTGTATGGGGGAGCATCTCCCTCATATTCTACCGTAAAAGAATGGGCCGAACTGAAGGAGAAATTATGGAAGACGGGCGGCTCTAAGTTACAGATATAGAAGCAAGGTTGGGCCTTTGTAAAACAACAATTCTTCGAATTATTCATGAACATTTAAACACGAATAAGGTTAGTGCAAGATGGGTGCTTAAACTTCTTTCCTCTCTCCAAAAGCGGCAACGAGTCATCTGTTGTAAGGCATTTTAGGAGCTCTGCTGTGGCAACGAGAGAGAAGTTCTACAAACCATTGTTATAAGAGATGAAACTGTGTTCTCTACTATGATTCCTTGTCCAAAACGAATCAATGGAGTGGCGTAAACCTGGCGAAGCACCGCCTCCAAAGGCCAAGGTCTCTCAGTCAACCAAGAAGATCATGCCACAATCTTTTGGAGCTGTGAAGGAATACTCTTCATTGACTTCAAGGACAGGAACGCCATAGTAAATGGGAGTACTATGCTGGCCTACTGCAGAGACAAAGAGAAAAGGCGAGAAAAGCTGAGTAGTGGTGTGCGCTTTCTTCACAACAGCATGCCTGTGCACACAGCTCTTATTGCAAATGAAGCAAGGAGATCGACCATCCCCACTACACCCCAGATCTAGCTCCCAGTGACTATTTCCTCTTCTCAAAACTCAGGAAGAACCTTCGAGGAAGAAAATTTAAGTGTGACGAAGAAGTGATGAATGCTGTTATGCCCATTTTGCAGACAAGATTTCTGACTATTTGGGGGGGGGGGTTGAAATGTTGATTTAAATCGTGAGAAGCACATTGCAATAAACGGTAACTATATTGAAAATTTAAAAATACATAGTTTTTGTCTTTATCATATCTAGAAAATCGTTAGGCCGGAAACTTATGGACCTACACTTGTATACAAGAATAAATTTATTTACTTTAAAAATCCGGTTTGTATTTGAATGATGTAGAGGAATTTGTAACATACATAAATAAAATACCACATTTATGTTAGATATTCTGAAAATGATAACTCAGATCTGAATTCTGCACTATAATCATATTTATAAAGTTAACGAATTCAGACCTTATACTGAAAAGATCATTTTATGTAACATGATACATTTGAGACACATTAATTTGAATATTTATAAAACCAATATTTCTCTTTTCATATAATGCTAAGTGCCTTGAGTTATAAATTCAGGTAAAGCATTTCTGTATCATTTACGCCCTGAAGTCCCAACTACACAGCTGAAATATACTTGTGAAGTGTTTATTAGTATAAGGACAAATAAAATAAATATTTTACGATTTATAAACACATCGAACACTTAAGCTCACCTAACGGTTAAATGCATATTTCTGATTTATGTGTGTGCGCGCGTGTGCTTGCGTGCGTGCGTGGTTTTTTTTTTCAAGTGAGTTTAATTAAAAAAAGTATATCATTTTAGAAAGTAAGGAAGAAGCTTATAACGAATATTGATTACATTTTAGGTTTCAATCCCTAAAAGCTATCCCCACTTTTGAATTTCAAATGATAGAATTGTACTCGAATTTTAAAGAGGATTCAATTGTTGTTACATCTTTTGTGTTCAATCGTTTCCTGGCAACCTGGATTGTCATTGTTGTTTAAATTTGGGCAGAACAAAAATAAATAAGTTATTTGTAGTGTAAAAACTCTGTAGGGTATCATCATCATCATAATCATCATTAGTATTATTAATAATATTATTATCGTTAATATAGTATATAGTATATAGTAATAGTAATATAGTGTATTTTGGAGCTCCGGACTAATCCGCTTACATTCTGTTCCTTCTTTTAGATTACACAACATTTTTAAACAATTCATTGCAAACACAACAGCTATTACATTAAAAGCTAAATAGTTTTTGTATTTTTCCATTCTGTTCAAATTTAAATAACAATAACCATCCAGGCA
Organism: Metallyticus violacea; assembly: GCA_030762175.1. NCBI lineage: Eukaryota > Metazoa > Arthropoda > Insecta > Mantodea > Metallyticidae > Metallyticus > Metallyticus violacea. Next base: position 79,391,895 of record CM060838.1, read on the forward strand.
TTCAAGGAACGATATAAAACGAAAATATGATAACAATTAAATTCTCATTAAAAATTTAGTACCATAATGTAGGGGTACTATTTGAATTTTTAAAGTGGGGGTCAGAGAGCGAAACTTAAAATGCTGAGTGTGCCGAAAAATGTATACCCACTTTCACAGTAGATATCTATTTAATATATTTCAAAACTAGACCGAAAAACAACAGTAATGTGTAGTATGATGTTCTGTAAACAGATGTGATTCACATTATGTTATGGTAGTGTTGCTACAACAAAGTGGAGCCAAGATTATCATTTCAACAGCGGAAAGCAATTTTGAAGTGGTATTGGAAAACCGAGAATATTGTTGAAGTTCAAAGGCAATGGAGACGTGTGTAGAGAACAGAACCGTCAACTCGAGTAACAATTACACGTATTCGAGACAAATTTGAGACTCGTGGTACCGTATGCCATGTTCTCAAGGGCAGATCTGGAAGACCTCACGTAGCAACAAGCCCTTGATGATAATCTTCCAAGGCACTGGACAGGACGAAGGGGTCCGATTGAGTTCCCACCGCGTTCTCCGGGTCTAACTCCCTTGAACTTCTACCCATGGAAACTCTTAAGGATGTTGTAGAAAACCAGCTACACTGGCAGCGCTTCGGGAAGAAATTGAAACGGCATGTGCTGCAATCGCTGAGGACACTTTCGCAAACGTTGCTCAATCAGTAGTTCAACGTACTCTGAAGTGTATCGACGCCGATGGTGGGTATTTTGAGCAACTGTTGTAACTGTAAACGTCTAAGATGATCAGTGCTCATCAGTTTATGTTTGTGTGAATTCAGTTTTGTTATGTTAACACATTTTTTCTTTGCTTGAAGTGTGTATACATTTTTGGCACCCTCTGTATAATCAAATTGGTTTTAACTTTTAACCCCGCTGTTCTTTTTGGGTCTATAAGAATCGATATAAATATATTTATTTGAAATTACCTTTTAAACATAATGAGATACATTTTTGCGGAATGTCCATAATTACCAAAGTAATCAGTAATTTTAAAAACTCTATAATATTATTCATACCAAATTATATTAATTACAATGCGTGTGTAACATTCGGGCAAATATGGTTCAAAACAAGGTTGTATTATTCTCACATAGTATTTATATGCAATTCTGTTGTGTATTTTACAAATGTTTGTTTAATATTGTAATACACTGTTCACTGTCAATCAATCAATTCCTAATTATTGCAGCAATGAGCTTGTTCCCTTTCGCCGATCTGAATATGAAGAACGTTTGAGTACTGCTCTGAAAGCTATAGCCTCTACAACATGGCTGTCTTTCTACGTCGAACGTAATAAAGAATTCACAGGAGTAGCAAACTATGCAGTCACAAAAATAACTGACATAAAACGTTAATTTGAAACGAGTAATGCTTGAAAACTGAACAATTTATCGCCAACTACAAACTGTAATTCTGCTCATCAAGCAGTTATGTGGAAACTGTAAAAGACAGTTTGCAAAATTAGTCACGTACTCAGCGCGAAAACAAAAATGTTGTACAGTTTGTCATGATGCTTTATAATTTTCATGTGTTATATAATAAGAATTGTTTCTGTAAGGTAAAGTTATAATATTACAATTACTTTAACCAATTAAAAAATGTTCCTTATAATGTCAGTATTGAACCAACAATAAAATGTTTTAATGTCAATGAACACAATAATTAATTTTCTATCACCCACTAATTAAAATATTTTGAAATACGACATTCCATGCTCTGTATTAATAACAATAGGTAGGGGCATTTTATCCAATACAGTAAAGTTGTAACATGGCAGCAGTGTTAGATTTTCCCCTCAACATCTAATTGACACTTTTAAAATTAAATTTATGTTAAAAATATCTATTTAAAATGGCAAGCTTTGAAATAAAAGCTTTGTATCTATAGATAAAAATCTAATTTTTTTTTTTTCAATACTGGTTCATAAAATTACCTTGAAAATTGTTAACCCACATTTCTTCAGCTAATAAGATTGGGCACATAATTTGGACCTCACTCATTCTCCCCTGCTTGTTGTTGCAAACCTCATTATGTCACAGCACTCTAATTTCCAGTTGTTTCAGTTTCTGGTCCCACAGCTCTGCCGATTTTTATTAATGATAATACTAATAATGCTTTTTATTATACTGCTATTTAATATTTGCAGTTTTGTAGTATTTGGGAAGATACTATGTTTGCTGCTTTATTATTTATTGACTCAATATAAAACGAGAAACTTATAAGCACATTTTTCTGGGAAAAAAAAAACCGTTGTACATTTTTATGCCCATCCCTTAAATTCTAAATTTCTCGACAGATTTTGACATGAATTGAGTATTAGATTTATGTGTATCTATAGGACAAAACGTGGATAGCTCATTGAAATTCATATTAACAAATTGATTGAATTAATTCAAAACTGCACCAAATATACGGTTTGTGAAAGCGAGAATCACTTTTTTCTTTTCTTCACGTAACACATAGTCACCTTGTCTGCTCAATGAAGTATCTCAGCGTGGTACAAGATTGTGGATACATTGAGCGGAGAACGTCCATGGTTGACTGCGGAACAATCTTCAGAGAAACGGACTACCCTTTGCTTGGTAGCGCAGCATATACTCCATACAAGCACCCATTCGCCGAGTGTTCTGCTTCTCAAAAAGATGCTTGAGAACCCACTGTGCGCAAATCTTGTGGTATCCCCTCCGTTGATGGAGAATGGTGTGACAAAGTTCCTGCAATCTCTCGGCGACACTCCCTGACAAGATTGGCTGCAATTGATTCCTCGGTGATGGTTAATCGAGTTTGACCAGGTCTAGGCGCACATGTTCGTCACGAAATTCGCCACACCATCTGAACACTGTGCTGCATTTTCAATACATTGTTCAGGTGGCGATAAATTTCGGCTCCTCGAACATCTTCTGCCTTGCAAAATTGGATTACCTCTCGCCGGGCCCGTTTGAATGAATCCCTTCGTCCTCTGCGTAGTTAAAATATGAGGCTAACACAAAAGTCTTAATTTTTTTTTAAATGGTGTTTAACTCCTGGAAAAAATACCTTAGTCAGGGATGACGGTTCTGATGGGAATCGAACCCCAAACCTCGCGCTTTAACGACCTTGCCACACGTAGAGATATGTTAGTTTTTTTTAATATTGTTTAACGCCCGTTTTTACTACTGAGGCACCACAGGCGGTGGACACTGATGATACATGAAATAAAATGAGAAACTTGGAAAGGATTATTTTTTTTAAAGGAAGGAAGTTTTCCAAGCCTAAGCTTAGGGTACCTCCCCGGCATTTGTCATTTATGAGGACTGAGGAAAAACTGGAAAAAAACCTTAGTCAGAGAGAACGGTCCTGGTGGGATTCAAACCTCAGATCTCACGCTCACGAGTCCGCGCCTTAACGACCTCGGCCACCCGTAGCGGTATATCTTATTTTCATTTGAGTAACTCTTATAATAGTAAATTGCAATTGGCAGGCAGGTCTGCTAAGGTTTTGTCTAAACGAACTAAACTAAATATTGACAGGACATCGTTACAGTTGACAAGGAAAGGTAACAGCGGAATTTCGATTATTCTGTTCAAATAATACCGGTCACAATCTGGGTGGATGAAAATTCTGTTAATCCTTGACATAAATACCTACCTACCTTGTTTACTTACGTTGAACTTTACTATAAAATATATCACAAAGCAATATGTGTATGTACACTGAACCGAAACAAATACTTTCTATTAATCATGCACAACCCTTTTGCTTGTGAAGTTTTTTTATTTTTATTTTAAAACTTCTTCTTCTTCATCTTCTTCTTTTCACTTAGAATAACGTCTTTCAGTGAGTCTATGCTAGGTTGAAAGCATTTGTGCGAAAAGTTTAAATGTAGTATTTTTAAACATTAATTCAAAATCTATGAGATACGATACACAAATTTATACGTATATGTATATATAAAGAAATGTAATTTTAAATGCCTTTTTTGTGTTGCATTTTGTATATTTTATACATTAACACAAATTTAACAAATGATGAAGCGATCATCACTTACTGTTATTTATTCATTTGCTATTTGTAAAATACTAAATATAAATGTACAATATTGCCGATAAAATGTGTAAATCAAGACGAACATTCAGAATTTACCTCTACCAACTTTTATGTTTTATGTTTATGTGCTATCGAACACCCAAGAAAATAATATATATCAGAAATATACGTATATACATGCTAGGCGTAGCTATTTTTCATACACAAGCGTAAGAAATATTTTTAAAAAATTAAAAATTGGTCCCGATAAACTGAAGTCTGTTTTATAAACAATCACAGGCTACTAGAGGCTCTAGATATGAACGATAGAAACACAATAATTGCTTTCATTTGTAAAAATAAATCATAAAGTTCATAAAGGCGCCTGAAGGGAGAGTAAGAGAGAAATGTTTCTCCCTGGTTATTTTTTCTTAGATATAAAGTCATAATGAATTAATGATACAAAATTCAAGATTTATACGCCGAAAATTTTTAAACATGTCAGCTTGTAAATCAACATTTAGTGCAACAACTCTCCAACTTTTAATACCCTCAGTAAAACACGAGCCCTATTAAATTGATGGCTGTATAAAGCAGAATGACAACAATAAATATTGTATTCTTCTTGTGTGTCTAGTAGTGATTAAGTTGCACGTGAAATCGCGCATGAATAATACTAATTGCGAGTTTATGTTGCCGTCTGCCCTGCTAATTAATTTTAGTGTGTGAGTTTAATTTATGACAAAACAAAGAATTTTCAACACGAATTACCTACTTGTGTCGCACAGTATTTCGGGAACGATTTGTGCAACCGTGAAAAATAAGCGTTTGTTTCAGCTTCAATATCATCATTCACCTATTTCATCCGGCTTGGGAACAAAAAATAATCTCTGGGAGCCAAATCAGGTGAATATGAAGGATGTGGAAGCATTTAGCAGCGAAAATCATGCAGCTTTGCAGTAACAATTCCAGATGTATGTGAAGGCGCATTACGTTATAAAATATATATTTCTTTTTCACAAAGTTTTGGACATTTAGCCTTAATAGTATCCTTCATTTGGTCCAGTAGTGAAGCGTAATACTCCTTGGTGATGGTTCTACCCTTCTGGGGGTAGTCTATGAGCACCATACCATGAGAATCCCAGAAAATGGTAGGCATGATTTCCTGTAGATGGAACTTTTTTGCTTTCTTTGGTGCACTTTCACCTGTTGCCACCCACTGTTTGTACTGCTCCTTCGTCTCTGGCGTGTAGTTATGAATTCATGTTTCATCTATTATTATGAAACGTCAGAGAAAGTCATTGGTTTGAACAAGTCTAAACACCCTTGTGAAATGTTCAATCGAATGCGTTTTGGTTCATTGTTAAGAAACACGGACCCATCGAGCGGAGAGCTTTTTCACACCCAAACTTCGTATAAAATGTAGTGGACGCGGCCTTTGTAATGTCAGCCAACTCGCGTAGTTTCTATCGGCGATTATTGAGTACGACTTTGTCACAATCTCGTCTGTCGTAGCAGTTTTGGGACGTCCTGAGCGTTCATCATTTTGAGTCCACGTTTAAATTCCATAGCTGACCTTTAACCGTAGAAAACGCTGGGAAAAAATGTTAATGTGGAATCTAGTTCCTTTTTGTGTAGAATACGAGGGAAAGAAACTTTTAATGCGGTATCTAACTCCTTTTGTATTTCTGTTAGAGCTTAACCCTTCAAAACGGAATACTTTATTCATAGTTCATATCCCAGTTTATCTATTTTGTTGAAAATGTTAACACTATTTTGTTTATACGATCGTCACAAACAAGTGACTACACTTACGCGTCTGAAAGTTTATAGCGCGCTATCTAAAGGATGATACGTAAAAATATCATTATAATATCTTCACGACATCTCTGAGTCAGGCCCAGAACTGTTAGATTATACAGAGTTAAAGTACCAAAAATATTTAGGTAGGTGTTACAGCTGTTAATATTCATCCTGTGTATTTTTATTTGGTTATCAAGTTATCACTGGGCAATGAAGTACAGTTTTCTGCAAAACTCACTCCATTACTAATGCGTTCAAACTTTTGCGGGCACGTTGTAAATAGCCTTTATGAGATGATAAATAATTTAAAATTTCAAGTTTTATAGTTACTTAACAGCTTACATATAATAATGCGCTGAAAATTTTAGTGCTTTGTTACAAACTATCACAGTTTGGGGTATTCCATCAGACTTTAGTTTTTATGGTACTTTAATGTCTGAAAATATTAAAATTTAAAAGTTACTGAGTACTAAGAGGTTTCGGGGAATGACATTAAATGATATTTTCACTGTAAAAATGAGTAATGAATTCAAGAAAGACTATCTATATTTCAACGGTGATAAGAAAAAAACAAGATATGTTATTTGACGAAATAGAGCTTCAATGCTTACCTTTGTTGAGGTGAGCCTCTCGTACAATAACTGCAGAGCAATTCTTCATGGGCTGGACTTACTTTCCGACATTTGCGATAACCAAATACTATCCGTACTACGGAGTTTACCAACTAGAACTAATCTCTGAGATAAGTGTTTATCGCCGCAATTTCTACACACACACACACACACCACACACACACACACACACACACACACACACACCACACAATATAGCAGCGACAAAATAGGTTGAAAACAACCCGTTGTCACAATTCAAGGTTACAGCTTATCTGTTGTTTTCTTTTTTTTTTTTTTTCTACGTTAACACTTGGAGCAGGTGAAAGCGCGAGGAGGAAAAAGGGCTTCGCGCATGTGCGACATTAATTTTAAGCATTGCATGCAACAACTACCGTTTTATCATCACGCGGGTTCTCACGCCGTGCGGAAGTGTCGACTATTTGGGTCAGATGGTACACTAACAGCACGAAAATGTCGAATTTTGGCATCTTACCGTTGTTTTATTAATGTATTAGTTTCATTCAACGGTTAAGAGCGGCAAATTTTTGCGTTGAACAACATTATGACATAACAGCAATAGTTGAACCAAATTTTACAAATGAATACAATTTGTAACCCGAAATCCTAAATAATTATCACACTTCTTGAACTCTTGATGTAGGCTTAAACGCGTACAGTCAATTTTATATCAGTTTATAACAGCTGTGTTTGCACATTGTTCTATTTTAGTGCCCTAACAGCTTTATATACACACAAAATAAGCAACACAAAGAAGATAATCATATTATTAATGAAAAACAATGAACACTGGCATATTTAGGCCTATACTTGCAGAGATGTTACTTTTGTTCAACGGCGAATCAGCTGATGAACCACTATTAAGTTTAAAAAAAAAATTAATAAGAGCATTATTTAAAATTTTGAAATGATTTTGTCTTACATTTTATTAGTTTCATAGTTCGTGAATATTAACAACGGCGAAATCGTATAAAAGGGGGGGGGGGCTCGTTATCATACAGGTATTTTGTACTTAAACATAACATCAACAAGATTGAACAGAGATTTTTTTTTCCTTTGGTACTTATAACTTTTTAAAAATTAATTTAAAAATAACATTTCCGTTTTTAGAAGCCTAGAAGGTTCTAGATTTCCTATTCGTTACCCATATGATGATATCATTATTAAATTCAGGACAATTTCTCATTTTTGTTTTGATAGCAGTCACAGACGAGAAACAAATTTCGCATAAATGCAGGATATCATTGAAAGCTTGAGGTATTCTCGCATTCTTTTGATTCAGAACTTCCATATGTTCTAGGAAAAGTGCATTCTTTCAACATTTCATATTGTTGGAACCTCAGTCATTTAAAGCAAGTATCTAAAATTAGTTTCACTATTAATTTTTGTGAGTGTCGAAATCATTTTGAGTTTCTACAGGAAAAAAAATTATAATTTAAAATTGTGTCAATTTATTTGCATGTCCACAAAAACAAACTCAGAATTTGCTATCACATCTCGCTAAATATTGATTACACTGGAATCATTCGCCCCCCCCCCAAATAATGCCAAACAGTACTCAAAATTTCCTAATAAATATGTTCATTTATTCCTGGCTGTTATTAAATAACATTCCGGCAATGCAAACTATTATTCATAGTGTTCAAATGTTCGAAAATGTCAGCAAGGATTACATCATATTTAAGTCATTCTTTGGATGTTATTCACTTGATACCAGTAAAATTGTCCTTGTTTTCGATTTTACAGTACTTAGGTTTTTCGATCGATAGTTAAATGAGGTTGTGGGGACCACAAACAAAGTCCTGCCCAAAAGTGAGTCGCGTTCTCAAAAAGTTTGGATGTTACTGCTTTATAGAACGTGCATGGTCCTGATTTGTGTTGTTGAAAACGGGCGTATTGGGATAGCGTTAATGTTGATTCGAACATAATATGTACTTAGATTTTCAACAAAATTGTCCATAAACTACAAGAGAGAATATAGACGAAAGACAAACGTTTACTCATCAAAATTTATGTGTACCTTCGGCTACAGAGTTATTTGACCATCGCATTTGTGTATGTGGTCATTAGAAAACTGGCTTCTCGGTTGAGAGCTGGGCCAGACAACAGGTGGTCAAGTTCATGCGTTCTGTTTTACTTAGTAGACACTTTAAAGGTTAGTTAATTAGAAGTATTGTGTTTCCACAGATGTTATTAAAAGCACAAATCTTTGGCATGATTTGAACTTTGTTATGTGCATTATAACCACGATAAAGGCATTCTCTTGAGCAATTATATCACTTGTATTTTATATGCCCTCCCCGACAATGGACGCATATATTTAATCCATTAGTGATGCACTGATTAAGTATATAAATGAACATTAGACACCTCCAATAATAAACGGAACTATAATTCAAGACTTTTCAAACTGCCACGGGTGGCCGAGGTCGTTAAGGCGGACTCGTGAGCGAGAAGTCTGGGGTTCGAATCCCGTCAGGACCGTCCTCCCTGACTGAGGTTTTTCCAGGTTTTCCTCAGTACTCATAAAAGGCAAATGCCAGGGAGGTACCCCAAACAGAGCATGGAGCGCTTCCTTCCTTAAAAAATCCTTTCCCAATATATCATTTCATGTATCATCAGTGTTCATCGCCTGTGGTGCCTCAGTAGTAAAAACAGGCGTTAAACACTATTTAAAACAATTGTTACGTAAGGAACAGACAGAAAAATGTACATAGAAAAGGCCCTTCCTTGCATGGGAGATATTTCTTTGATACCTAGACATAAATGAAATACAATTTATCATTTGAAGAGAAATAAACACATAAAGTCATTAGAAAGTGATATTTAGTAGTGCGGAAAATATCCAGACAATGGGCCTACCCGCTGAGGGCAAACCTAAAGATTCCTGTAAACAAAGAAAACTTTTCCTCCCATTCTTCAAGGATTTTTACACTTCACGTTTCCTTTTCTGCCTCTCCAAACAGTACATGCCCATCTTAAGGCTTAAAATTTAGCGGCACTAAAAGTTCTTTTGCCTCCCCCCAAAGGGTGACAGATTAGAAACAGATGAGCGACCCGCTATGGATAGCAGGTAAACTGTTTGTCAAATGGATTTCTTTCAAACAGAACGAGCGGGTCGGTGCAATGCCCTCCAAGTTCCGACAGTTCGGACAGCAAAGTATTCAGATATATTAAATTAGACGTCCCTCAGAATATTGATTTTTTACTTCTATCCACATTTACTTTTTTATAGAAAGCAACCAACATTTATCGTACTAAGAACTGTGCATTCAAGAAAGCGAAAGACTAACATATGAAGAAGTGTAACATTAGCTTTAAAATTCATCACCAATCCTTCATAGTCCTTCCTTCATAAGCGCGACCATTGAATTCTATGCAGCATTGCCACTGGGCTAAAATATCGGCTGTTCAAATGTAGTATAGCTGAATATATATGAGCAGAATAATCTTATCATCAATTACCGCCCCCTTACATTCATTCATCTGTTGATTAATAAATGAGTACCAGCTATCGATTGTTTCCTTTGCTCAACATCTACGAGGGTAGGTTCATAAGTTTTTGGCCTCGCCAATAGGAATTATCATTATCAAGTAAATAATTGTTGCTGTAACTTCTGCTCCGTTGTGTTCAGTTGTTCAGATATAGATATATTATGACCAAATCTACTAGGTTGACTGAGTGAAGGTGCTTCGCCAGATTTACACACGCCACTCCATTGATTCTCTTTTGGGCAAGGGATCATAGTAGAGGACCATAGTTTCATCTCCTGTAACAATGGTTTGCATTCTCTCTCGTTGCCACGGCAGACTCCAAAAATACTTGACAACAGATGACTCGTTGCTTTTGAACTGAGAAAAGAAGTCTAGGCACCCATCTTGCACTAACCTTATTCATGTTTAAATGTTCATCAATAATTCTAAGGACCGTTGTTTTAGAAAGGCCCAACCGTTCTGCTATTTCTGTAACTTTGAGCCGCCGGTCTTCCATGATTTCTTCTTCCACAAGAGCGATGTTTTCAGGTTGGCAACCTCCAAGAGCCGACCTGCAAGCTCTTCGTCTTCAATGCTTTCTCGATCCATTCGAAAAAGTTTGGCTCATTCTTTTACGGTAGAATATGAGGAGGATACTTCCTCATGTACACCGTCCAATCGTTGTTTAATTTCATTTGGAGTAAGTCCTTCTTTTATGAAGAACTTAATAACAGCTTGAAACTCCATTTTGAACATGTCGCAATCTTCTACATATAGCCTTCTTTATGTAACTATATCTGAACTAAACACAGTGTAGCGGAAGTCACAGCTGCAATTATTTACTTAACAGACAAGGTATGAACCCGATAAGGGTTTTGTGAAGGCTATAATGCTCATCGGAGAGGCCGGAAACTTATGGATCTATCCTAGTATGTATACTTTTATTTTCCGAGCGTCAATGAACCGTAAAAATAATCGGCCATGGCTGCACGGTATAACAGAAAAATGCGCAGAACAGTGCTACAGCAAAATAGCTTCCGGTGTTTACATATATAAATGTATAGAAAACATTTATATTTGTAAAGTAAAAAATAAAAAAGATCACAATTGTGATGCACGATATATCTGTAAATTGTACTTATTTTAAGTTATGGATTTAAGTATTCATGTACTGGAAGAGATGACGAAGTTTAATTAATTTAATTTAAAATGCGGATTGTGAAACGCAGAAAGTAGGCAATAAGACATCGTTACTAACTCACTGTTTTCATGAAAGCGTATTTCCCCATCATAGGAGAGTATGAAAGGTCTATCCTTGTAATGTAAAATTTACCAATTTCAGTTCCTATTTTCTCAGTGACTATTAAATCTAATGAAAGGAAACTTTTAGAGCATATAGATGCATATAATTAAAATTTGCTGATCTATTTCCACCGCTATATCATGACTATGAAGCAAATAAAAAACTATTTTCAATTGTTTACCTTTTTTTTTTCCAACATTTAATTTTTTTACATCGATAAATTTTGTCCTAACTCTACCATAATATATACACATCATCACAAATATAATATGAATAAGTGGTAACATTTTCAAAGTGAGAATTATGCAAATTTTAAAAAAATGAGAAACTTATGCAAAAAATCGAACCCCCTCCCCAAAAACGACTTCTGCAGTGATATAATTAAAAAATTATAAAAAATATTTATGACCAAGGAACATTAATGAATATCAGATCAAAATAAATAGAAAATTTCAAATATTAAAATGGTACAAAAGAACAAAAACATGACACTTTGATTGTCCTTCCCTTTAATACTTCCATGTGCTGGTAGAGGTAAGGAAATTTAATTACAAAATACGAGTAAAGTACGGTTGTGAAACGCGGAAAGTAGGCAATAAGATGTCATTCCTAACCCACTGTTTTCATGAAAGTCGTATTTCCCCAGCACAGTACTCTCCGTGACCACTCATATACAGATGCCGTTTGTTTCGTTGTAAGGGACAGGGTTTTCCTTAAGAAGTGGACAAAGCGGCGGCTGTCCCTTTCTCTTGTTCAGGAATGTCTGCTTTTAGTTTACTTTCAGGGCGAGAAACTACTGCTAGAACCTGAAGAATAAATAATGCATTGTTTTGAAAGCAATTTTATATCTAATAAAATTGCCGGCACTAATGCCCATATTAAGTAGCATTTAAAACTCTGCTACTATATAGTTGAGTTTTTTCATTGTCATAATTGTTTTATTTCTGAATTCCTTGCGTTGTTTTTCAACAAAACAACAAATGGAAAAGGATATCTAATGTCTCTTAAATAGACCATTAAAATTAAACGCTAACATTTCCTAAACTTTTTAGAGAAAAGGGTGTTCATGACAGCTTCATTGGCAACACTTCAATGTACTCTTACCATAGAATTTGGGGTGGGGGGGTCATCAGAATTTTAAATGATGTAATGAATATATATATATATTATTTTTCATTTATATATATATATATATATAAATGAAAAATAAAAATAAAGAAACACTATTAACAATGTAACAAATTAACACTAATAATAAAAGCAGATAAAGATAAAACACTGAGAAAGAGTCACACTTGTAATCGCTATATTTCGAACTGTTGCGAGTTCTTGTAATACGAGTTCGAAATATAGCGATCTCAAGTGTGACTTTAACTTAGTGCTTTATCCTTTTTAAATATTTTATTATTACTGTTAATTTTATATATATACGGAGGGTGCCAAAATGTATACACACGTCAAGCAAAGAAAAAACTGTGTTAACATAACAAAACTGAATTCACACAAATAGAAAATAATGAGTACTAATCATCTTAGACTTTTACAGTACAACAATTGCTCAAAATGCCCACCATCGGCGTCGATACACTTCTGAGTACGTTGAACTACTGATTGAGAAACTTTTGCGAAAGTGTCCTCAGCGATTGCAGCACATGCCGTTTCAATTTCTTCCCGAAGTGCTACCAGTGTAGCTGATTTTCTACGGTATACAACATCCTTAAAAGAGTTTCCCATAGATAGAAGTCCAACGGCGGTTCTGTTCTGTAAATACATCTCCATTGCCTTTGAACTTCAACAACATTCTCGGTTTTCCAATACCACTTCAAAATTGCTTTCCGCTGTTCAAACGATAATCTTGGCTCCATTTTGTTGTAGCAACACTAGCATAACGTAATGTGAGTCACCTCTGTTTACAGAACATCATTCTATAATTTTGGCTTCATTTGTTCATTGTTGATTTATCTATCACGTAGCAATGCTATCATAGTGTATGTGAGTCACATCTGTTTACAGAACATCATACTACACATTACTGTTGTTTTTCGGTTCAACTTTGAAATATATTAAATAGATATCTACTGTGAAAGTGTGTATACATTTTGGCACCCTCGGTATATATACTTTTATGGAAAAGGCACGTGTAATTTATTACAAAGCGAAATGTTAAACATTGTGATAATTATATTTCTAATTATTTAAACCAAAGCATGTCCTGTTTTAAAGTTTGTTTAGAAAAGTGCTTTTTGTAGTTAACTTGTAAACACGAAACAAAGCGTAAACTGTTGCAATGAGATTGTCATTTTTCCATGGTGAAAAGAGTATTTTTATTAGGAACATTTTGAATAACTTTTATATTGTGTTACTTTAATTAATATAAATTTAAAATCTACTTAACTGTTTTTACTTTAAAATTCTGTGTTAATAAAATTAAAATATATATGTGATCATTAATGACTGAAGTACATAATTAAATGATTGTAAAAGTTAAAACAAAATAAAAATAATACTTATAATAAATTATTACAATGGCTGTATATAGAACTATAGTGCATTATTCCTACTTCTTACAGCTTATTTTGAGCACAAAAATAAGTGTTTTAATGCCTAGAACGTCCTCTGTGTAATGAAATAACATTGCTTTTAATAATCTTTTCGCTACAGCTGTAAATTCAATAATAAATCAACGTAAATTGGCCAGAGTAAGTGATATTAATTGCACTTTGGCACAACCGATGCTGAAGCATCATGCTTATTATTTGTGCTTGTATCAGGAACTCACAAAAAGAGATAACCAGCTTCACGCAGTATTTTGTGAATAGTTTTGCATTGCAGAGTATAGTTGAGCAAAATATTATTTTCTGGTCGAGCACTGGCCATGTACATAACATGGCCATGTACATAACATAACATGTATGAAAACCCCAAATGGACAATTGCTGTGCTATTTCATTATCATTGATCGTGTGGCATTCGTGGTGATTTTATCATGGAAGTCCTAATTTTTTTTTTAAAGTCACGGTTTTACAATTGAGGCATGCTGTAATTTTAGCAACAAATGAATTATCTGTGTTAGAGTAACACTTGTAGGAACATTTGTTACTGAACAACAAGTTCGGAGATCTTTTCCTTAGTCACTCCGCTTATTTCTGTATTATTTTTTATTGAGATGCGTAAAACAAAAGATCATTTCTACGGAAACTAACAACCAAAGAGAATACATGAAGGGGCGTTGATGTTACTCCTGTATGTAGGCAAAGCGTTCGATAAAACATCACAAAGAGTTTAGATGTTACGATGAAAAGTAATGACTTGTTTTATTATTGTCTAGTACGTCTCGTTTCAATGCCCGGTAGCTTCTTGAGATTTCTTTAGAAATAAACCACAAAGTGTATATTTTGCCGTATGCAATGATTCCCATTGTCCAGTATTTTAGCTGATCATATAATAGCATTCTTGTCCCAAATTTTCTTTATAGTTGAAATCTACGAGATTGTTTCTTCCCATTTTAACCCCCAATAGTATTATAACGTCATTAATTTTAATAGTTCTAATTATTTCTCATACATGTTATGGTAGGTATGCTGTCATATGATCTTTCCCTGCTTGTTAGGAGGCCTTTGCCCTTAAGGGACACTATAAGTTATCTTTATCTTAATAATGTCATATAACGTTTCTGCATGCAGGGAATTTAATAATTATGAATGTGGTTAAGGAAATCAATAAATATCCTTATTCTGTAAGCACAAACACAACTAAGCATGGTCTCATTAATCAGAAAGGTTTTGGAAGTTGAAACTCCAATAAAAAAAGATGAAACCATGCTCATATATGTGAGTGAATATACATACCTAGAATAACAGATTTCCTTCCACAATAAAATGGAAAAAGAAGCACAAAGAAGGGTCTCATTAACCAGCAGAGCATTTTGGATCATTAGTGTTTATTATTATACTAAACACTAACTAAGAAAATCAGATTCCAGACGCTCGAAACCTGTGTATACCCTGTATTAGTATATGGGTGCCAGGCATGGTCAATAACAGAAAAACAAAAGAACAAAATTCAAATGTGCTAAAGAAAAATGCAACGCAAGATCCTGGGAATAACTTTAAAGGACAAAATACCTGTAGTATTAATAAACCAGTTATCTTAGACAACAGACATTGCACAAATAGCTACCAGAAGCAAATGACAATGGGGTGATCACGTCGCAAGAATGCAGGACAATAGATGAACATACAAGATCTCCATGTGGAACCCCCGGATAGGAAAAAGGACACAAGGCAGATCCAGAAGAAATGGAGAGGCCTCTTCAAGGAACATGTAGGTGCAGATTGGTCAAGATTAGCAAGAGGAAGAGAAAAATGGAAATCTCTCGAGAAGCAACTAGTGCAGTGAGAAATGGAGTAACCAAAGAACAAATCAGTCAGTGTCTTAAACAGCATACGAACAACTAGCGTGGAAAAAGCGAGTTCTCCCTACTTGTTAAGAGACCTTTGCCCTTAAGGAACACAATAGGCTAGCTTTATCTGTATCTTTATGCTGTCATATGACGTTTTCAAGATGTATAAACACCGCATGCAGGGAAATTAATAATTCTGTATACAGTTGAGGAAACCAACTAGTATCCTTATTTTGTAAGCACAAGCACAACTAAGCATTAATCAGAAAAGTTTTGACCAGCTCAGCATTGGAAACTCCCGGTTACTCAAAGTCACAGTGAAGCAATTCAAAGCACTTGCTATGCTGATGGACATAAAGAGCTTACGAAACAGCTACCTTGGCGTTTGAATAATAGGAAAACCGGATCATAAAGCATTTGTGTGCAAAATAATTTCTCAGAGCCCCGCTGATTCATGGGAAAATAATCCAATGTGGTCAGGAAAACAATTTGGTTCTGTGCTTTATTTGACAGAATTCTTTTAGTATGTGGTCTAGAATGGCGTTTCTTTTAAGCTGTAGCGAAAATTGAAACTACTTACAGGGTTAACAGCACTGCTCCAAAATAGGAAATAGGAAGTTTGATGTTCTGAGAACGCAAAGATTTAAAAAAATATCATCGGTTCAAGTAACATCTAAAGTGGGGGAAAAAAAATCGCAGAAAGTTCAAAGCTCTCAACGAGTTACCAAGAAACGCTTGAAATTGTTTGTTATCTAATGATAAGAACTTAAAGGGAGGAAATTGTATAAACAATAACGTTTTTAAAGCAGAAAGAATACATAACATTAAAGTTATGTATTGTTTATTATACGTTTTCTGGGTTTTCAAAAACGTTGAATTGTCTTTCCAATTGCGCCATATTAACAAAAGTTTTAGACAGTTAAAAACAAGCATTAGACTGTTAAATTTGTATTTGTAAACATTTCAGTTAATCCATCTTTATTTGTTGAAAAAATTTGCTTAAAAATAAATTCTAAAGATTTTACCAAAAAAAAAAAAATAGCTATTGTAACAATTACTCCAATCCACGTGCACTGAAATATAATTTAATATATATATATAATATATATAAGCCCATCATTATTTAGGCGTTGTAATTAGTAATGTAAATATTATGTCTATGTGTGTCTCATAAGCTTTAACTTCAATGCAAGAATTGTACAGAAGAGAAAGCTCATGGTGATTTGTTACAGAAGCTTGGAAAGCCAACAAAAGGGTCACAAAACTTCTAATCAAAGTAACCAGAGGCTCGCGTGTGAAGCCCCTTGCTTTTTTAAAAGGTCTGCTACTGGAAGATTAATAAACCCGAAGGACTTTTAAACTCGTTAAGGTATCTAAACCAGATAAGGCTGTTAGTCTTTTAAAATAACAAATTTTCAATTTTTAAAAACAGCGATCAACACGTGGAGCGGGTGAATTTGAGCCGGTCTATGGAAAATCTATATTTGAACTTAAAAAGACAGGCGGGAAGATTACGCGTGCTGTGTGAACCCCGTAGCAATCGTTAAAACTAACGATCACTTTTTGAATTTAATATATAAGGAAGCGTTTGCTTGACTGGGGAAGGCAGTCTTAATTTGTACACACCGCGAGACGTATTTCTTCATTAGTCAGTTCTACACGCGTACACGCGTACACGCAGTTCGCAGCGCTCATTAAAGTTTGACGTTGTTGAGGCGCGCAGTTAACTAGCGCCGCAGTACTCATTTGTAAGTTTCACACGCGGCAACTAAGTGTGTATCAGCGTAGCTAAGATTTTTTCGGGAGTAAAAATTCTAAATATGGTTTCCTTCGGAAGGGAAGTAAAGCCTTGGGTCCCGTGTGTACATTTGCGGCACGAAAAACAACCTCAAGCCTGAAAAAAAGAGGTCTCTGAGCAAAATTTGTCGGATGTTTAACGTTCTTAGTTGAATGGGAGGCTGATAACCTGATATGTTAAAGAGCGTTCATAAATAAACCAAATCAAAAAAAAAAAAAAAAAAGCGTAGCTAAGTTATGCTCCTGGCGGGATTCGAACCCCAGATCTCCCGCTCACGAGTCCGCTTCACTATCAGAATGATTCAAAAGTCGCCATTAGGTGTATTTTTTTCAGGTAACATGCAAATGATTAGTCTGAAAAAGAGCTCCTTCTGGGAGGTTGTCAAGTATGTGAAATTTCACTACAATGTAACACAGTGCTGAAAATCTTTACAAAATTCTAGAAGGGTATCCGTAGGATCAGCAAGACATCATACAATGAAGACAATGCCACAATGGTGGTACCTGCTATCTTAAAAACAAGTAAAGAAAATTAATCGATTATCACCTAAACCAAAGCTTATTCAATCAAATTCCTTACGTATTGTGAAAGAAAACAAATGCAAGATTTAGAGACTATAGTGTCCTAACGAAGGCGTCCTGCCATCACGACCGAGGTCGTTAAGGCACGGACTCGTGAGCGGGAGGTATGGGGCTCGAATCCCGCCAGGACCGTCCTCCCCGACTGAGGCTTTTTCCAGGTTTTTCTCAGTCCTCACAAATGGCAAATGTCGGGGAGGTACCCTAAACTTATACCTGGAACGTTTTCTTCCTTAAAAAAATCCTTTCCCAATGTATCATTTCATTTCATGTATCATCAGTGTCACCGCCTGTGGTGCCTCAGTAGTATAAACGGGCGGTAAACACTACTCAAAAAAAAAAAAAAAAAAAAATAAGCACCCTGATTGTGTGAAATACCTTGCCTGCTTTGCTATGAGTATTTACATATCTTGTTTTAGATATGTCCATCGATAACGAAATTATAACATGCAACATTGGAGAAATAGAAACCCTCAGTGATCCGGATTTTTTTTTTTTTTTTTTTTTGGATTGATTTATTTATGAACGCTCTTTAACATCTCAGGTCATCAGCGAGCTATTCAATTCAGGGCGTGAAACGGCCGACAAATTTTGCTCAGAGGCCTCTCTTTCAGGCTTGAGGTTCTTTATCGTGCCGTAAATGTACGACACGGGACCCACGGCTTTACTTCCCTTCCGAAGGAAGCCATACTTAGTATTTTTACGCCCTGGATTTTAAAATCCATCGGCCCTGGCCGGGTTCGAACCCGCGATCATGGGTTTAGGAGGAAATACAAGGTGGTTGAAAGGTGTTGTCGTAGGGAATTTGTAATACAAAATAATTAAACCAGTACTCTCTGAAAGAAATTTGAATCCAGAAATATACTGACGAATGCTGGAAGAATCCCTCGAAACTTTAGTCCTCACCAAGGAGCATTGTTTGATCAGCAGTTTCTACTAAAATGGATTGTTGGAGCAAACAGACTTAAAGCTCCTAGAAAGATTTGAAAAAATACTAGATATACTAAAGAGAACTGAAAATTATACCCCACTTGAAACTTGTTGTCCAGTTTTACTGTCAAAATAGCTCAAGGCTTGCGGACGTCGAAGGGCAAAGATCAGACTAGAGCAAAATGTATATACGGAGAATAATGAAAGTCGCATGCTGGTGTTAACTTAGCTGTACCACCTTGTTCTGAAGACAATAGAACATAGCCTTCATTTAGTAAGAGCATATACAGAGTGCAAAAATGTATACACACTCAAGCAAAGAAAAAACTGTGTTAACATAACAAAATTGAATTCACACAAACAGAAAATGATGAGCACTAATCATCTTAGACTTTTACAGTTGCAACAGTTGCTCAAAATGCCCACCATCGGCGTCGATACACTTCTGAGTACGTTGAACTACTGATTAAGTAACGTTTGCGAAAGTGTCCTCAGTGATAGCTGCGCATGCCATTTCAATTTCTTCCCGAAGTGCTGACAATGTAGCTGGTTTTCTACATTATACAACATTCTTAAGAGTTTCCCATAGGTATAAGTCCAACGGAGTTAGATCCGGAGAATGCGGTGGAACCTCAGTCGGACCTCTTCCTCCTATCCAGTGCCTTGAATCCAGTGCCTGGGGCTTGTTGCTGTGTAAGGTCTCCCAGATCTGCCCTTGTGAACATCGCATACGGTACCACGAGTCTCCAATTTGTCTCAAATGCGTGCAATTGTTACTCGCGTTGGCGGTTCTGTTCTGTACACACGTCTGCATTGCCTTTGAACTTCAACAACATTCTCGTTTCTTCAATATCACTTCAAAATTGTTTTCCGCTGTTCAAATGATAATCTTGACTTCATTTGTTCATTGTTGATTTACATGTCACGTAGCAAGCTATCATAATGTAATGTGAGTTACATCTGTTTACAGAACATCATACTACACATTACTGTTGTTTTTCGGTTCAACTTTGAAATATATTAAATAGATATCTACTGTGCAAATGTGTATGCATTTTTTGGCACCCTCCATATATTTCCACATTGTTAAAAGTTCATCAAAACTAGATCGAGATATCTGTGTTGAAATGCAAATTACTTAATCACCATTTTCTATTTCTGTTCTGTTCTACTTGAGCATGGGTTTGTACTACGTTTTTTTTTTTTTTTTTTTTGTATTAACGTCTTTGTTTAGCAAATTAGATTTTTTTAATTATCTTCAAGCCTTAAATTGCTTGCTTATTTGTAAGCTTCTCATTATTACAGAATTCCGTGTGCTACTTGGGCAAAACTTGAAATTTTTACCGACGCTATGACGAGCATGATCATAATAGGCTAATCACCTTTAACAGTAAGAACAAGAGCAAAAATCTGTCTTATCGCAACATTATTACATTATCGTTATCTAAAAGTCTGAAATTCTACGGAAAGTGAAATTGCTAATGTGAAATTATCTGTCAGCAAATATATTTCTCAACATGTGTAACAAATTGTTCTTCAAAGACTTCGATATGGATAGATGTCACTTCGAAGTTCAACTTGCATGATGTCACATATCTCCAACATTTTTGCTTGTTTTGTCCATGACCTTGATGTGGTATAATTTTTTTTAAGTGCAATTTATATTTTGAGGTTCACAGTGCCCTTATATAATTTATAATCTTTATGTGACAGGAGAGAAGCCATGTGTTTCTGAAATCAGCACGAAAAATTGGATTAGGTGGCTCAGTTTCACCTCGGGGAATTAAAATTTATTTCACTTTGTTGATCAATGAATGAGAATATGGCGAAAGGTATGACTCTAAGATAAGTATTAACATGTAAGTTTCTTTGTATTTTCTATAAGACACACCTTTATGTAATTAATGTGCTTAAAAAGTAATTCATTATCAACATCTCGCAAAAGTCGCTTACAAAAGGCAAAAATATAATGAACTTTATTGTAATAATTTTGTAAAAGGAAAGTCATAGGTATCTTTTATCTTGTGTGTTACATAAGATTTAAAACCATTACTGTTCATAAAATAACGGGAAAAATTTACTTAATAATTTTCTCTTTTTAAAATGGTGCCAAAATGTATACACACTTCAAGCAAATAAAAACCTGTGTTAACACAACAAAACTGAATTCACACAAACAGAAAATGATGAACACTAATCATCTTAGACTTTTATAATTACAACAGTTGCTCAAAGTGCCCACCATCGGCGTCGATACACTTCTGATTACGTTGAACTACTGAATGAGCAACGTTTGCATTCTCCGATCAGGGTCGTCTTTATTTAAAGCATACAAAAGTCTTGGGATGAAAACTTTCAACTTTGCTGTTTTAATAATACGACATACGCTGGTTCTGCTAATCCCAGTCTCACGTACATTGCTTTGTAGATTTCTGCAGTAAGTGCTCAAAACGTTCCTAAACCATAGCCGAGGACGCGGGGCTTGTTGCTGTGCGAAATGTGCCTTTGTGAACATCGCATACGGTACCATGAGTCTCAAATTTGTCTCGAATGCGTGCAACTGTTACTCACGTTGGCGGTTCTGTTCTGTATATGCGTCTCCATTGCCTTTGAACTTCAATAACATTCTCGGCTTTCCAATACCACTTCAAAATTGCTTTCCGGTATTCAAACGATAATCTTGGATCCATTTTGTTGTAGCAACGCTAACATAACGTAATTTGAGTCACATCTGTTTACAGAACATCATACTACACATTACTGTTGTTTTTCGGTCTAACTTTGAAATATATAAAATAGATATCTACTGTGAAAGTGGGTTTACATTTTTTGGTACCCTCGGTATTTATTTTGAAAACAGATTTGTGCTTGGGAGGTCGTCAAAAAAGCGTTCAAAAAGCTTTGTCTACTGAAAGAGAAACCTAAAATCTGTTATTATGTTTGTAGTCACATTTCGCTGTCATGTTTGGGGTCTTTGTCACTGCAAAACGTCCGTACAGGTAACCAGGAACAGTGTGCGCCGTGAAAAGAAAGGTTGGGAAGCATCTTTACATTTGGAAATCCCGTAAAGAAAAGGACGTCTTTAAGTTCTTTTGTCACTGATCTCAGAGACCTTTGTCCTTCGCTCGGCGCCAGTCAACAGCAGTTATGATAATTATGAAATCTTAATGATCAACTCTGTTTATTTTATAAATGTTTATGAACACAATGTAAATAAAAGAAAAACTTTCGTTGACAGAAACAGTCGGTTCGTTATCGCGAATAGCTAGCGAAGAAATGTGTGGCACCAAGGCTAACATGCAGGTTTTACAGGAGTTGTGTAGCTTCATATTAAATTTTAATATACCGTTTTTAATGTTTCATCTGCATTTCCGCAATTTCTTGTCTGATTCTTACTACATGTGATACCTTATGCACATTCATCACAACTTTTAATATCTGGATTACTTGTCAAATGTATATGCATTTGCAATGCAATCTAAACGGAAATACAATATTTATTAGTCGCATTAGCAACAAAAGCATACAAGTTTAAAATACTATGCTGTGAATAGAAATTGGATTGAATCCTGTTACACATTTGCTTGATTTAAAAGCCTTGTGACTTTAAATTTAGAACTCGTTTGCTTGTTTGATTGTTTTTTTATTTATTTATTTATTTATGGACGCTGTTTAACATCTCAGGATTTTACACCCGAAAAAATCCATCGGTCCTGGCCGGGATTGAACCCGCGAACTTGGGTCTACGAGGCAAGTATGGTTACCACTACACCAGCAGTGACAGCAGTAGATTTAGCAAAGAGGTTTACGGCATTCAAACGACATAGGGCTCTGCAGTTCGACCTAAGTAAATGAAAATTACTTTTAATTGTAGTGACAATTTGAAGGAATTGCTGTTTTATTCTTCAAGCATTCTACTAAGGAATGAACACGCGCCTTCCCTGCATAACCGCACCCACCGCAGACATATTGATTTAAAGATACCTTGCAGCTGAGTCGCAGAATAGCCTGCAATGATTACTGATTTCCTTTGTATGGGGTCAGCTATAGCGGAACTCAATATTTTTGTGTTTCAGCATGAATTCCTTAAAATGGAGTACATCTTGCCCATTAAAAAGATATACCTCAGAGGCCTCTTCTTTCACACTTAAGGATTTTTACGTGCTGTAAAGTACGACACGGGACCCACGGCTTTACTTACCTTTCGAAGGAAGGCATACTTAGGATTTTTACGCAAAATAAAACGTAGGAATCTGACAACGCAAAAAGAAAGAGATGTGCAAACTAAGTTTTGTTATTTTATTTTGAGAAAATAAAGAATGATTTTGTACATAGTGACTTGTTTATTTTTAACATTTTCAAACATTATTGCAGGCAGAATGAGCACATTTCCCTTCCGTATCAAAGTTTTACTATCTGATATCAATGTATAGACTAATGGATTTCATAACAATACAAATGAATATATTACAAGCAAAATATTTGTGGCCATCATTATTTTAATTTTTGCCCACATTTGTAATTAATCAGCAAGGGGAAAAAAATTAATATACAAATTGTCATTTGAAGAGATATTCCGTTTTTATTGATTTTATCAAAATCTATTTACCTGAACTTGCGTGGCGATGCAATTCATGGATTCACTTATATGGGATTAAATTTCTCAAAGATACTATCAATTATTAATATGTGAATGATCACCATTATGTTAAAATAAGTCGCTTTAGTAATGTTAAAACAAATGTTAGATTTTTTATATAATTTTCATATGAATGCTTCATTTATAAATTAGACATCTAGAGGTATTTAAGTTTATGAAAAATTACATACCTTTTATCTGTTACTCTTTAATTGTCTGAATTCTCCTCAGTGTGTACAGCACAGAAGACAGTTATCAAAGCAGGTACATTCCTATAAGAATGAAGGGTGTCTTAGTTACACTTTCAGACACTGTCAATGTGCTTTGTTTTATGCACATAATAATTTGAACGTTTTGCTCCTGAACGTCTGAAAGTTTTGTTTCTTGTTGTTGTTTTTTTTTTTTTTGGAGCATTAAGCCCAAAACATTTACAGACAATTACTTTACTCTTTTATATATCTCTAGGCCTGTGGAGATTTCACTATATTATAGTTACTCTTATCACTGAATGCTATAGCTGCCAAACGCCTGCATTGCATCGTAATTCTTATCAGGGACAGTTTTGACTCGCTACATTAAATCATGTACTTTATTCTTAAACAGAGTAATATTATTGCAACTTTATTTCCATAGTAGTGTTCAGAATTTATTGCAGTTATGGCAACAGCATTTAAGTGCAGATTTGAAGGCAAGTTTGTTTAATTTAAAGCAGTTTGGAGCAAAATACACCTGTACTGCAATACGTTTATAAAATAGTTTTATAGTGAGAAAGGCTCGAAATGTTTAAATGTTTCTGAAAGTGTTTACAATAAAAACCGCAAGATTTCAGATTGATAATTTAATACCCAAAATTTGTAAAGTACGAAACAAAATAATAATGCCCGTTTAATAAAAGTATATCTTATAATAAAACAATGATTGCAAAATGAACAATTTTAATATATATCTGTTTTACTTCTAAAAGTTTCCTTTTCCTGAGTTTTTACACCAGTCATCTATGCTTTTATGTTCCATTTCTGAGTCATGGCATTCCAAAAATAATTAACTATATATTATATTGAATTATACAAACGACGGCATGCAATGTTTTCCCCCCTTCTTCTCCCATCTAGAATGAAGGGGGAGAAAACCAAGGAACAAAAACTGCTGCTTTATGGCTACTACAAAAATGCAACTTAAAAATTCAAAAGAGGTGATTCTACAATTAGTTTTCTTTTCTATAATTTTTCAATGTCAACAAACGTCAAATATTTCAAAATGAAAGTCGGCTGATTTCATTTCGATATTAAAACTATTTATAGCAAAAATAGTGTAATATTAAAAATGAAGGATGTGTTAGCAACCTCATATTTTTCCTATTTACTTTAAATATTCAGATTTTTAAATATTTGTTTGGAAAGTCATGGGTACCTTAGAAATGTGAAGACGGCTATGGGTGGCTGAGGTGGTTAAGGCGCGGACTCTGAGTAGGATTTCTGGGGTTCGAATCCCACCAGGACCGTCCTCCCTGACAGGTTTTTTTCCAGGTTTTCCTCAGTATTCATAAATGGCAAATGCCGGGGAGGTACCCTAAAAGTAGGCCTGGAACGTTTCCTTCCTTAAAAAATCCTTTCCCAATATATCATTTCATTTCATGTATCATCAGTGTTCACATCCTATGGTGCCTCAGTAGTAAAAATGGGCGTTAAAAACCATTAAAATATATATAATAAAAATAAAAATAAAGTAATACTATCAACAAATGTAACAATATTTCGGACTCCACGAGTCCGAAATATAGCGATCTCAAGTGTGACTTTTTCTTTGTGTTTTATCTTTTTCTACTATCATAATTACTGTTAATTTATATATATATATATATATATATATATGTAAGACTTTGGTAGATAAATTCCATTTTTATTCCACTTTATTTTATATGTCAGGACGCCAGCTTATTAATAATAAGTATATGTTCTTCAATACAAGCAAAATGCAACAGGTGATTGGTTTGTATATATTGAAATTTAACACAGAGAAGACTCATAATGCATCTTCATTTTAAGCAAAACAGGGAAATAACAAAACGGGCAGTCATTATAATAATAAATACACTGAAACTGCGAGTGTTATTATGTTCCTTGGAAGCATAACGGAAAATGATCTAAGATAGGATAAGCACGCAGAAAATTTAATGCAAAAACTGAGTGTAAGTAATCATCTATTCAGGAATTAAGCAAACTATGTAAATCTTGATACAATTAGAAGTGTTTATTTTACTTATGTTCTCGGCCGACTAAAATACGGCATCTTGCTTTGGTGTAGCTATCTCCTGTCCAAGAAAGTATTTGCAATGCGGAAGGGTAAAATAAAATTAAATAAATAAAATCATCGGAATAATAGCTGTGCAAATCAGAGGTTTTCCTGAAAACCATTTTCTTAAACTTGAGAATCTTGCCTATCCCCTGCAAGTACATATATGAGTTAACATTATTATAAGAAACAAGCCTAAAGGAAAATAATTGCATATAACACATGAAGTAATACATCAACATAATACAAGAATAAAAGCATATATTAACATAATGAGAACCAACAGCAAAAAATATCAAAATTATGCAACTCAACGTCATGATATTACACAACAAATTACCACTCCAAATTAAAGGAATTGAAAAGTTAATAATGATAGTGCATATATTGTATGAAATAAAATTTATTTTATTACAACAGTTAATTATATTTATAAAGTTGTTGAAGTTAATTTATTTTTAAAAAAATTGTTTGAAGCTGTACCTTCTTCCCAAAAATTGGTAATTGAAATAATTAATATTTGTCATTTTTGAATCAGCAACTTAGTAATTATATGCAAGCATGTTGTGTGTTTTCTTTCAGTCAGGAAACTTTAATGACATAACTCGTATATGTAGAGTTAATATTGTATAGTGTTTAAATGCGTTCATAAAGTATAATTTTTGTAATATTTAAGAAATAGCATGTAGTAATATAGCAAAGTAAGGAAAACTCTCTTCTTTCTCCGAGCACAGAAAGACTTGGCAAAAGTCAGACAATGCAAGTTATGCATTCTGATATATAGCTAGGGTTAAAATGCCTCCGCCTTAGGCAGAGACACCGGCCTGTTTGGTGGCAAAGTTGCAGGTTCCAAGTAAAAATCATTGACAGTAACGTATGAAATCTGTTTAAATTCATCTTATTGATGAATAGCGGAGCACTTGGCTTGACCAAAATTTTCCAGCGAATAGAAATGAAATTCGGTCAGGTAAGCACTCACCTATGAGAAACGCTAACATAAAATTGACGGGAGTATTTCGCGCTGTTGCCCATGGATGGCCTCGTTTTGTATTTTGTAAAAAAGGGATAGATTTTGCCCAAAAGGGACAGTCTTAGAATTTCCAGGCCCAGATACGTGTGACTGCCGTCGCCCGGAGATTAGCGGAAGAGTGGCCTAAGTACCAAGTACCATTCCGGCGAGAATGAAGTTTTAGTGTCAGTCACCATGTTAATTGCCGTTACATAATTGAGCTGCATTAAGAATTCTGTTGAATTAACAGTCTCGTCGCACTCGACTGCATTTGATCAACACAATAAACTTGCGTGTTTGCCAAGATTACCTTGCCTGTAGTTCGACGTGAGACGTGAGTTTGCCTGAATATTCATGTTAAGGAGAATAAACGATATCAACATCCCAATTCCCTACTCCCGCCTTACAAATTCGTTACAAACTGCAGCCCAAAATGGAGCCAATAATAAAAATCCTCCCCGCCAACAATCTGGTTTCATGTTCTAGATTGTTTGAACAGGTTTTAAATATTTATTTTACACTACGATGTAGCATATGATAACCACATATTAGTACTATCCTTAGACAATTTTAAATGTTATGTCTGCTCAAAGATTTTCTGACCTGTCCTACATCTAGCATTCCATGCATTGAATGATTTATAAGGACCAATAAACAAACAATTAAAGATGCCGTTTGTAAAGATATGAAAAAAAAACTGTAGTAAAGGAAAATGTTTTAAGTAGTGTCCCAATAGCAAACATTTCCTGATCTGATTCAATCGATATCGTTAAGAATTTAGGCTTCATCATATTCAACACGGAGTAAGAAATATCTTGAAATATTTTCCTTTCTTTGAAAATAATCGATAATAACCAGATTTTTGCAGATCTGTTAAAGCTATAAATGTTCAAAGATTTCGAACTGTTTATTTTTATTTTAAAAACAATTAATATAGTTATTTCTATCCCTGATTGGTTACATTCAGGTTCTCCCAACAGACTCAAAACTATCAGCAAATTGCATACTTATAAACTTTTCCAAATTTAATGGTTTTGCTGCCTCATGCTTGCCAAACAAATTGCTTTGGTATCTGCGTTAAAAAATAAAATACATTAATGAACTTTTCCATGTTATAAGTTATTATTTATGAATCCTGCTAACCGTGCATGATGCTGAGTAAATTTAATTAAATACAACATTGGTATTTTTAAAAACTATGATGTTACATTTGCCATAAATACAATGAGTAAATATTGGAGAAGGATCTGGGCAAAGATAAGTGGTGAATAGTTCTTGTATGATTTATTTTACATTCAAGTACTAAATATAATATTTAATATATTATTATAAATTAATGACAATGTATATGCCAGTTTAATGAAATATTACTAATCTTCAGCTTCAAGCTAAATAATTTGCGTATTATCAAATGTTCATTGCTACAATAATTATTAATTAATTTAAATTAAAAATAAATAAATAATTAAATTAATTTTACGCACACTGTAACTGATTTAAGCAACTCAAAATATCCACTGTCTTAACGAGTATTTAACATATAAAATCTTCCCCATATAACCAAACGATGCTGAAGAATTCGTTAAGAAAGTAGTTCTAAAGCGTAACAGAGTAAACCAGGCTGAAAGTCCACATAAAATTACTCTAAAGATAAACAACATAGGAGAAACAATCAATTACTACCCAGGTCACTGCTATCATCGAATTAGTCAAGTTCCAAATTTACCAAAATTTCAAATAATTTCACGGGTGATAAAGGATAACATCCCAGAACAGAAGTTCCTACCCAGCCAGGTTATTGCTTGGAGCTTGATGAAGCTCGAGCGACAAAGGAAAGCAGCAGAAAACTATGGCGCTAACTAGCAGTAAGAGCAATAAGGAAGGAAGGTTCTCAAAGATTTAAGAGGAAGGCAAGGTTCCTAGCGGAGCAAGAACGCAGCCAAAAATGTATCTCTAAATACTCATGGAAGTATAGAACCAGTTATGATGTAAGAATGCAATTGGTATATTGACTATTGTGGTATAGTATTCTCGACTGCAGCTGTGTTGATCACAATATACAAATTCGCCGAATGTCTTTAAATATGATTATTAATTTTTAATAAGATTAGTGTGTTATACATGCAGAGGAGGGGTTGAAATTTGAGCTTAAAATCTCTTAATAAATAACATTTTACCGTATAATTCTATGAATTTGACAATATAATGTTATGTAAAATTTTTGTGCAATATTTTATTTCAAAGGTTTGAAGACGAAATGTCTGTTTTACACTGTGCAAAGCGCAGTGAAATATTTTTGTGCTCGCAGTTATGTGAAGATTCTTTTATTGGAGCCATCAGTAATGTTCGTAAAATTATAGACGTAATTTTCTACGCGAAAAAATTAAAATTGCAAACTGTTGTTTTTTCATTTCTTAAGTAACCGTTACGTGGCTAGTTCATTATACGGGGAACTAATTCGGTTACTATATGCCCATACATTCCTGCAGCTTACAAGTTCTTGTTGATCTTTGACTAAAACGAATGGAAAGAGGGACTATATTGTACTGTAGTTCGATAAAAATTAAATAAAAATATGTTTAGTCGATGACTGCCCCCCAATTGGAAGCAAAGATGAAAGTTGGAGAGTCGGAACATGTTTTACGTTGAAGTTTATCTATTTGGAGTAATAAAATATTCAAAATATATTTTTTTTTCATGATGGATAATGTCAAGCTGCAACCTTCTCCTGTGACCTCAAAATAAAATTCACATCTTCGGAACATAGAATCAAATTGTATTGATAAACAGAAACCATTCAGAAATGTAGCAGTGAAACTGGAAAGAAAGTGTCTGTTGGCATGGAATCCAAAACTTGGCATTGAGTCTGACGCAATGCGATCCGTCAATTAGTATTTAACTTAGGATGGGGGCAGAGTCAACCACAAAGTGGGCTGGGAAATTTAGAGCTGATAGAGAAATGCGGTTGCCTATTGAATGAGTAGGTCAGTTCTTGCAACGTGGGGAAATCGCATTACCCAATATTAAGGGAAACCATCACATCATTTGCGTCCGAACTAATTTCCTCTATCGTCAGGACATACTTTGTCGAGAATGCCCATTTTAAGGAGATATATTTAGAGTACAATGTTTTATGACAGTGACAAAAGAACTTTATCCAGAATTCAGACTTTGCAAACAAGAATTTTAAGATGAACCAAGCAGTAACAAATTGGAAGACATGTAAAACTGTAGTATGGGTTTTCTACAAGGATGCAAGTGGGAAACAAAAATTGACTATTTCTGGGGGGGGGGGGGGGGAACCAAGATGTTTTCATTTCAAAACTCCCCAATATGAATAATCATGTATTTAAAATAAAATTAATTTTTAAAAAAGACAATCAGAAGTTTAAAATCAATCTTGATAGATTTTTAGGTTTCACCTACTTTCCCCAACCAATTCTATTTTTAAATTTAAAATGGCACCCCTGTGTTATGACGCTTAAATGCTAAGTGCATACAATTGTTATCACGTCTTTTGCTTTTTTATTGTTGCCGGGTATCTATTTATGTTTCAATTCGGAAATAATAATATTAAAAACACTACAGAGCCTTTAATGTAATAGTTGTGTTTTAATAATACATACTTCTAAAATACTCTATACCCTTCAAAAAATAGATTAAATAGGATTTTCGAAATACGCTCTACTACTGTTACATTATAATTGTAATATTAAATAAAATAATTTTATTTGTGCTACAATAGCTGGCTTATTTCTTATCCTGCCCCAATTCAAACAACTACAGCAACAGTTGAAGGCACCGCTAGAGAACTAAAGATGGGATAAAAATTGAATCCTTTTTTTTTTTTAATTGCTTTATTTATGGACGCTCTTTAACAACTCAGATCATCAGAGTCCCATTCAACTCTGGTCGTGAAACGGCCAACAAATTTTGCTCAGAGGCCTCTAGTTCAGGCTTGAGTTCTTTTTCGTGCCGTAAATGTACGACACGGGACCCACGGCTTTACTTCCCTCCCGGAGGAAGTCATACTTAGGATTTTTACGCCCGAAAAAATCCATCGGTCCTGGCCGGGTTTGAACCCGCGATCTTGGGTGTAGGAGGCAAGTATGATAACCACTACACCACCAGGACCGACTAAATTGAATCCTCTTTAAGTATCACAAGGTAAGGGCTACATTTGAAAATTTAAAGTGATGGTGAGTGGGTAAGACGGGGAGTGATCAACGTTGGTTTTAAATTTCGGACCGTTATTTGATTATTGTTTGAATTGGAATAGATTAAGAAATAAGTCAGTCAGCTGTAAGATGAAAAAAGAAAACATTTTGGGTAAAATTGCAGCAATACATCATATTTCGGAAATCCTAACTAATTCACTTATATTCTGTTTTTTTCTTGTAGCGTATACATCACTTTGAAACATTTTAGCAAAATACAACTATTACTTAAATACTCAGTAGAGTTCATAGTACATTATTGTGTTCTAACTGAAAAAAAAATAATAATAATAACTGTCCATACAATGATAGAAAAAAATTAATAACAAACACCGAGGGCACTAAAAAAATGTATGCATACTTTCACAGTAGATATCTATTTAATATATTTCAAAGTTGGACCGAAAAACAACAGTAATGTGTAGTATGATGTTCTGTAAACAGATGTGACTCACATACATTATGATAGCGTTGCTACGTGACAGGTAAATCAACAATGAACAAATAAAGCCAAGATTATCGTATGATGTTCTGTAAACATATCTGATTCACATTACGTTATGCCAGCGTTGCTACAACAAAATGGAGCCAAGATTATCGTTTGAACAGCGGAAAGCAATTTTGAAGTGGTATTGGAAAACCGAGAATGTTGTTGAAGTTCAAAGACAATAGAGACGTGTGTACAGAACATAATCGCCAACGCGAGTAACAATTGTACGCATTCGAGACAAATATAAGACTCGTGGTACCGTATGCGATGTTCACAAGGGCAGATCTGGGCAGAGCAGCTACACTGACAGCTCTTCGGGAAGAAATTGAAACGGCATGTGCTGTAATCGCTGAGGACATTTCGCAAACGTTGCTCAATCAGTAGTTCAATGTACTTAGAAGTGTATCGACGCCGATGATGGACATTTTGAGCAACTGTTGTAACTGTAAAAGTCTAAGATGATTAGTGCTCATAATTTTCTGTTTGTGTGAATTCAGTTTTGTTATGTTAACACAGTTTTTTCTTAGCTTGAAGGTGTATACATTTTGGCACTCTCTATATTTATATAAATGTTTATTGCGCCATCAGAATAAAAGAAATCAAATACTTTTCATTATGGCTGTTGAAAATTTAAGCAGCAAAATAATCACAAATTGTGGAGAGAGAGAGCAACAATTAGCATATTGTGCCCCCCCCCCTTCCGTACAAGCGAGGTCAACGGTTGGGACCCAGTTTTGGGATATTCTGGGTTCAAAAACATTTGGGTTCGGTTATCCTAGTCTAATTTTTCCCGCTTTTTCCCCCTTCATCTTCCCTGGCCGCTTAGGCAATGTTGAGATGAGTCTCATTCATGTAGAGGTTCTGTTATACGGTCGAAAATGCTGATAAGGTGGGTTAGCGATTTGATGCTGATTTGCACTTTGTAAAGATTTCTTCCGGCGTCTGGTATGAAAGCGGCCCTTCTAAGTGGCTCAAACTCCTTGGAGGGATGACTCCGCAGATATGGAAACATTGTCAGAAACCCTGTCTATGTCCGCTCGGTGTCTCCTGCACTCATCCCTTCCTCTAGGCAGGGAGAATGTAAGTAATCTATGCCGTGGTTAGCCCAAAATTGTAAAATGAAATACGTAGGCTGGGGAATGAAGATTTGAAAACTGAGCTGCCGCACTTGGGTGTGGTCAGAACTTTTTAAGAAGGGGAAAAAATAAACATAATTCCAAACGCTGTTAATTTTAATTCTTGTTGTGTTTATTAACATCAAATACAGCAGATCGATAGAACAGACAGTAATACCGAAATGTTTAATTTATTTGTAAAAAAAAAAGAAAAAAAAAAGGCAATTGTGTGGAAGGTAGTTTCGAATATTGCTTTGCAGTGTTTCATTAGCTATTTAGCATTCATGGCTTCATAAGCCGTCTTTATTACATACCAGTGTTTAATACGTTACTGCCAAATAAATCAACAGCAATTTGCATACATGTGTTTCATCCTATGCAAGAGCTATGAGCTGTACGAGGCTGAAAGTTTCAGACAGCAGTAATCGTGAGTGATGTTGAACTATGCATACGCAAACAGCACAGTTCGTGGATGTAACTTCCATCTAAGCAGTGTCGGTCCTGGTGGTGTAGTACTTGCCTTCTAAACCCAAGAACGTAGGTTCGAACCCGGCCAGGACCGATGGATTTTTTCGGGTGTAAAAATCCTAAGTATGGCTTCCAGCCGTGGGTCCCCCTGTCGTACATTTCCGGCACGATAAAGAACCTCAAGCCTGAAGGAAGAGGCCTCTGAACAAAATTTGTCGGCAGTTTCAAGCATTGAATTGAATGGAACGCTGATGACCTGAGGTGTTAAAGAGCGTAAATATATATAAGCCAAAACTTATCCCAAATTAATTGAATTTGGCTTAGTGTATTTCTTTGAACTTCCATCTTACAAAGAACAGAAATTGATTAGTATTTTTGCAATTATTTTATGGCTGCGTAACCAGAAAATGATAGCATTATAAAAATTTATGGCTACGTTTTGGAAAAATATATCTCCTCAGAGGCCAGTTTCCATTCAGCATGGGCAAACGAAGAGGTAATGATAAATGCAAGTAGGTTCATTTCATTTCATGCCTCATCATTTCAAATGGAATATTTTATATTCTTACAACGCTTCTTCAATATCAACTTCATCTATATGAAAACCAGGAGCTGTCAAAATGGAGTAGCATTAATAAAAAAAGAAAAGCTTACTGGAAAATACTCTCGTTTAAATCAATATTCTACATAAAGATTATGGCATACGAAAATTAAATTAGATTTGACAAGGTACTTGGTCTAATTTTTAAAGCACATGTAGATAATTTCATATCGAATCCTATGGGAAAGATAAAGTTAATGTATTACAAATATTCATAAAGCGGTTTACAATATCTTAAGTGCTGGTTTAGATACGATTGTGACGAATCTTCGTATATATATTATCGACCGTGGCACAGATTACCAAAACCTTGTCATTGGGGGCATAGGCACAAACGAACAGTCCTTTAGCAAGGATGAAGTGCCGAAATATTTCCTTCCGCCTTTACCAGTTCTCCGTGTGTAGCATTGTATGACGCCATACAATTTACCAACCACTCTCTAAAAAAAGATTCTTATACAAAACGCTTCTGAATTAAAATTGCATCAAAAGTTATTTGCCTGAACGATTCTGCAATAGGATACAGTGTAAGTCAAATCAAATTAAGAAAATGCCAAGTTTGTAATAAATATGATGTTAACAAAAATAAGAAATAAGATCTTTTGTTGACATTTCTTCACATATTTAATACAAAAATAAACACAAAAATGTTAAAAATGTAAATATGACAAAAGACAGGAAACAAGCCTGTCTTAGCACATGTATTGTATTTTACTTATTGCTTTAGCAATTATTAAAAAGATGTCCTCATGAAAACAATTTTCTGAGCAAATTTAGTTTTGTTTCATGCTTCACAGCACCAGAATAAGGTACCGTAAACAAATTTGCAATTTTTACTGTTTCTTGTTTCTGCAGATATTTTTTGCATTCTTCTTGAAAGCGAATAAAATGAAAATTTTATACTATAAATATTATTTTGTTTAAAGACAACAACTTTTGCATAATAATTATTGCTGCAAACACTTTATTTTAGAATCTTAATTTGGATAAACGTTATAAACACTACAATGATATAAATTACTGTTATTAAAAATCAGCAAAACGTATTCAGAGGCTCAAGTGCTCTTTCATCCCCCCCTCAAATGCGGAAATAGTGGAGCAAACATCAAAGTAAATAAAGCAAACAATATAAATTAATGTTAATTCTGTCTACTCTAACTTTTCTAATTTTTGTGAAAACGAGAAAAGAAAAAGAGATTTAAAAAGCGTAGTAAAAAAATCTAATTTATGTTTTTGATTAAAAGTTAGCTGACATCTACGTTTTTAATGATTTTAAAATTACTTTTTAGTGTTTTAAATAATGATCACACTGCAATTGGGGCACAGAATAATTCTAAATTATTCAAACACGCCTTTTGTGTAGGTGTTAATGAGAAAATGCTTTTCCACTGTATACATCTGTTGTAAATACAACGCTGAAAATATACGTAAAGTCAGATAATTAAGCAAAGCTGGAATGTAGAGCAAAACTTTCAAGCATGCTGGTCGCCTGGAGAAACTGCAGCTTGGCTTCAACTTTCGCGAACTGTGTACCACACTTTCCAACTCAACATTTCCACTGAGTTCGGGTTTACCCACACGCAGGAATCGCTTTCCCAATGCAAAGAGACAACTGCGCGCAATGAAAGTTTAAGAAAATCACAAACATTTAACGCACGTGCGTTTAGAAAGTTAAACGAAGCGTTGAAGTGTTTTTTATGTTACTGTGCTCTTATGCAATGCAGGGGAGTAAAATCTCACATAAAAAAGCAAATGTATGGGAGAAAATTAAAATTCTAAAAAACGGGGGCACCGCCACGGGTGGCCGAGTGTGTTTAGGCACGGACTCGTGAACGGAGGTCTGGGTTCGAATACCGCTAGGACCGTGCTCACTGACTGAGGTTTTTTCCAGGTTTTCCTCAGTACTCATAAATGGCAAATGCAGGGGAGGTACCCTAAACTTAGGCCTGGAACGATTCCCTCCTAAAAAAAAAAATCCTTTCCCAATATATCATTTCATCTCATGTATCATCAGTGTTCATCGCCTGTAATGCCTCTGTAGCAAAAACGGGCGTTAAACACTATTCGTTCATTAGAAAACAGTATTAAGTTACTTTACAAAAATTCATGTTTTTATTTATTAATGAATTTATAACAAGATTGTGTTTTAACATTTAATTAAATAAGATTGTTGCAATCACATTCTGCTATCGATTTTAATTCTGAATAAGATTTCGATAACAGTAAAGGCATAAGTAATACAACTCTATCAATTTTATTAACTTTATTAAATTATTATTTTAAAGTTTATGATTTCACTCACTCTGAAAACAAGTGCCTTGTTAAGAGGGCTCTTACAAAAAGTGCTTATGGGAAAGTATTGTTCAGAGGCCAAACTATTGAAATTTATGAATAATTCATTGCTTCTATTGACAAAAATTAATGAAACTTACCACTTACACACATTGCTGATCTGTTTTCGATTTTACAGTAATGAAAAAAACCTATTACTATGAGCTGTAATTATTAACCTCGTTTGTAAGATTAAAAGTTTACTTATTTTTACCACAAATACTCTAAAAAAATCGACCCAAATATAAAGTGATCTAAAACATTGAAGAAAAACATTTATAAGACTATATAACAAATATAATAAAATATTTAGAAATTATTATTACCAATTTTTATAAATATCTTATAAATATACTTATTTTTACCACAAATACTCTAAAAAAATCGACCCAAATATAAAGTGATCTAAAACATTGAAGAAAAACATTTATAAGACTATATAACAAATATAATAAAATATTTAGAAATTATTATTACCAATTTTTATAAATATCGGCTTTAGTTATAAATCTTGCCCGCTCAAATGGCCTTTTACTTCTCGGCTAATAAGGCTGCCGTAGCTGGCTGAGCCTTGCTTTAGCTCCTCTTCCCCAAAACGTGCATACAATCTTATACTTCACTTGCTTTTACCACAAATACTCCAAAAAATCAATAATATAAATACTGATTTAAAAAAATTCAAGCCAAACATTTAAAAGACTGCATAACAAATATAATAAAATATTTAGAAATTATTATAAGTATCGGCTTTAGTTATAAATCTTGCCCGCTCACATGGCGTTTTACCTCTCGGCTAATAAGGCTGCCGCAGCTGGCTAAGCCCTACTTTAGCTCCTCTTCCCCAATCATGCATACAATCTTACACACTGGAATTGTTGTTTTCTCTCCCCTAAACAGATATTGTATCAACAAAAAGCATTCTGATTGATAAGATTAAGTTCGACTGTAATGTTTCTAATTTCATCGCTAATATTTTCCTTCATGTTCCGAAACCTCCAATTTTTATGTTATTTTCGGGAGAAATTTTGTAGGTGGACGTTCAAGATTTACACCAATTTCATCCAATTTTTCCCGTGTAAAACTGTGGATTTTCGCTCTTGTTTTTTGTTTTGCACTCTACAGATATATTCAAGTTTATACACAGTATTGTGCTCTATAGTTCTGGAAGGACGCAGTTGATCAGGGAAGTTCCGAATACATTTCCCACGCAAAATATGAACCGCTTCCATTTAAAATGGTTCCTCATAATCTGAAGTAAAAAGAGTAATTATACATATTTTTTAAGAAAAACACTAAAGATCAGTTTTTGTCTTGAGTTTTATAAAAGTAAATAAACTAATGCATTATGTACTGTTTACTCTCCAAAAATGCCCTTAATGGTATAATGCACATAGCAGTTTTACCAACTAAACATTTTGCAAAAGTCATTAAATAATTATGGCCCATTTAACGTATTCCTCATTGAACGAAAATCTCAACGCTTTACACCTTTTTATGGCAAGTTATTGAATATTACCTTACCAAGTAGGAAACATTTCAAATATGTATTCATGCAGTAGTCAAATGCATTTGGTATTAATTATGGTTTCTAATAAAACAATTCAATTTACATTAAGAGAGTTGTAAACACTTGAATATGTGTACCAGGAAAAGATAAAAGTATTTAACATTTAAAAGGATAAAAACATAACTCTTTGCTCTTATAAGATTATTTTAATAAATGCCTTCTAAAAATAAAAATTATTCTGAATATAACTATGATAAAAATAATCTAATAAGTTTTTTTTAAAAATCGACTTTAAATGTAACAGTCTCATTAACTTTTATAAAAACCTGTAAATTTTCATTTTAAATACGCCCATGTAAGGTACACACCTACTAATTAGCGAAATCCGAAGGTTACACCCATGAAAAGATTTATTAAACATTTCTTCATATCTTCGTATATACATGCAGTGTACAAAAAAACATGTCACAACTTTGGGGAAGCATATCTCGCCTGTACAGGATAAAGAAATATAATATGAACACGGTCCGGAATGGCTTTGTTTCCTTATTAGAGCCCTTTTTCTACACCTGTACCACATAGCAGAATATTCAAAAACAGAACTGTGGAAAACATAAAATCATATGAAATGCTCAAAATATCCTCCGTTAGAACGGATACATCCATCAACCTGCCGTCGCGTTTACTTCCTGATGCGCTGATGTTTCCCTGGAGTATCTGGCAGTCTTGCAGAATACGAGAACAAGTTTCTCTACACCTTCGGCTAATCATATGAGCATCTGCCAACTCCACCTTCATTTTACTGTATCTGGAATGAAGTTCGTAAACACACAGATCTGATACTACGTGCTCGGTACTATGTCAAGCAACACATCAGTAAACCTAGGTACTAAGAGTAGTTACAACATCCCACCGCTTTTAACCGGAGGTAAAAGCTAATATTTACCTACTGTACGTATTAAGCAACTGTTCTGTTGTAGGGTTATTGCCACAGGACAGCTCTGCTGGCATTCTAGCTTGCATATCGCATCGTGTAAGCGGAGTTGTAGACAAAGGGCTGTAGCAAGTAAATAAAGCATTTCCGGACCCATGTTTATGTAACATATTTGCACTCTCTATATGCAAGGAACGTTTCTCACGTTGACACCGCAACGGGTTGCCGAAGTCGTTATGGCGAGGACTCGTGAGCGGGAGGTCTGGTGTTCGAATTCGTCTTCCCTGACTAAGGGTTTTTTTTTCTTCCCAGATTTTATGCGGGAAATAGTCTGCCATGTGCATGGACGAACCCTTAAAGAGAGCCACCATCCTGCGGTTTCAGTATCGAACGGCAGCGGAAAAAGTGGAATTTCAGGAAATGCTGGAGAGATACCAAGCGGTGTAAAAATCTTAAGCAGTACTCCATTAACTTTGGTAGTGTAAAGTGTACAATAAATGCAGGCGAAGAGAACACAGCGGTTTCGGAACCCAGAAAAACAAACAATCTCATGCCTAAAATTAACTATATAGCTTAAATATTAATCACATTCCGTTGCTAAGTGCAATTGGAAACGTTAAGCTAACAATATAACGCCTAAATAAAATAATAATGATATGCGAAAAGTGTATACTTTAAGCATAAAAGTTATGTGTTTATTAAATACAAAGGTATATCTTCAGTTAGCATTACTTGTATTTTACTACATTCTCTGTCAGCGCTCTGTAATAACTCTCCAAAATTCATCTTGCTGAGGAATTCGGTTATTTTAAGCAGCTCCTGCGTGACGGAATAGCATAAACATTTAAATAGGATAATAAAATGTGTTAACGTAATCTTTAAACATTGCTTGTAAATAAAGAAGCAACTTTTAAGTTCCTCAAAAACCTGAATATTGTCCAATATTTGCGCTACCTATTTTTCCTCTGTACATTACAATATATCAGCATTTCAGAGTGATCCTCATTTCTGCAGCAGAACGAGCAAATGCTCTTGAAAGTGTTCATCATAATGCTAGTTAGGCGGTTCCAGAGATAAATGCAGTTAATCTGATCGACTGTAAACGCCAGGTAAAAGGAAAATATTTTATCAGCTGTCTAATTTGTTCGGTCTCCCGCCACACCGTCCTGATTATTTTTTCCATATCGATATCAGCCGCCACAGCATTGTGCAGAATCCCAGGGTTTTCCCCGCGGATATATGGGCACGGCCTTTATCGACCTATCTGCCTGGATTAATATACAGGAAACAGCATCTAATGTAAACAAGCCCAACTTGTTCAGATGTTCTCTTCCGTTATCATGTTTGACTTTTGCGCTGCCTAGATGTACCTCATTAGTGTTTATGAATTACTGTGATCTATTTTAACCTTGATACACAGTAAAAAAACTAGGCTAGATAGTTAGATAGTTAACTTTCCAAGGTAAGGTTGAGCATTGCAGCATTTTAAATATCTTGTTTACATAAGAGTATTAATATAAATTGTTATTTTTTATAATCATTCGGTCATTTACAACAAGGAAGCAGTTTGAGTTTCGGGGCATCTTCTCCTACGTGGGTTGTCACCAAGGCTCCAGATCCTTCCAGCTTTTTAACTAAGAGTCAAAAGCTTCTTGCCTTGCCTTCTTACATTTTGTAAAATGAACTTGAAAGCAGTTATTGCAGAGGGAGTAAATTTTCCGCAAGCTACTGAAACATTTTATATCTTAGAGAAGATCATCTCTACTCCCAACACAATTAACGTCCACTCTATAACGCTAAAGCAAGAAAAGAAAGACATTAAAAGCGATATCTCTATGACTAAGAAAACTGGACAATAACAAAGAGACTTAAAGCACCAGAAATAAGATAACTTCGTATTGTGTGAGGTGATGACTATGCTAGAAACAGCAAAAAATAGGAGAGTTCAGTGGTATGAGAAAATAGGTCAATATAAAACAACTGAAAGGGTTTATTGAACGCATGCCAAATCCTCAGAGCAGACAAAACTACTGTGCTATACAAGCCTTTCGGACGACTAAAACAGGGACAGTCTTGAAAACGTTGGAAATATCAGCCATAGACAACCGAAAAGATCACACGGTTACTCTATGTAAACGACGTTGATTTTAAAATAAATTCTGACCAAGCAAAATATAAAAGTTAGTTCTACATTATTCTTAAAGTAAATTTATCTTAAAGTTTTAACTTTGGTCAGTGTCATGCATTTCTATTTGAAAATAGAAAAACAATATTGGTGTTTACACAGTTTATTACATCCAATTAACTGATTACCGACGCTGCGGCGGGGGAATGTATCGACCGATAAACAATCGCCCAAAGCAAACCGGGCTAAAATATTTGGGACGGGTGTGAAGGATTTATTGAACTGCTACGTTGACCTTGAGTCTCACGTCACTCATTTCTATGAACCGACATAACAAATCATAAATAAAAAGAAGACAAAGACGTAATTTATTTCAGTGTTTGTTTTTTTTTAATGAAAGTAAAAAAGTATACTGCATTTAAAACCGATGATGATAATAAGCACTAACTTGTGTTATAACAGATATTTAAAATGATGCCTCTCGGCGGCAATACATTGTCGGCAACTGGGTAAAACAATCATATGTTTCATTTTAACTTTCCCTCCGTAACAACACGGTGGTTTGGAATATGTTTCTGGTCATTGTATTACATAAAAACGCGTTCATCAAGACTAATTTATGTAGGGCATAACTAACGAAGAATAATTAGCATACAATTTACACAGAATGAAAGCACAACCACTTGCTTACAAAGCCTAACTCAAACTAATTAGAAGCTGCTACCTGCACTTGTATTATACGGTCTTGATGACTGGCTTCTCCCAGTACATAGCCACGCTCTGCCGGCCCATAACTCAAATAACCTCATTGTAGATAGTACAACTTTGAATAAACAAATTAAAGAAAATATGTCTAATTTTGGAATGGTATATATTTGATATTCATGTAAATATCTAAATCAGCTGAGTTTATTTCTCTAATCGTTTATT
Organism: Metallyticus violacea; assembly: GCA_030762175.1. NCBI lineage: Eukaryota > Metazoa > Arthropoda > Insecta > Mantodea > Metallyticidae > Metallyticus > Metallyticus violacea. The sequence goes on from CM060838.1 coordinate 79,433,522, forward strand.
GGATTAAGTTGTTCACTTGTTCTAAAGCGGGGGAGGACACAAGAGGAATGTACCTACTGCATACATTTTTTTTTTTTATTTTTCCTTGTTGACTTTATCACACATATTTAGATGTTTTCACAAGGATGATCTCAGAAATTCCTTCTTCTGCTATGTTCTCTGCATCATGCATAAATTGCACTGAGAATTTACGGCCTAGTTGCAAAATGTCGAGGTTTCAAACTTTCAGCAAAACATGTCCGACAAACAAAGTGGAAAACCCTCACTACCTTCACTCCACGCGCTAAGAAGTCCCCCAGACTAGTAACGACCTCTGTCAGGCCATAAACATAGTTACCACGTTTTCATAACGTTTACAATATAAAAGAACACAAAGCATAATTCCAGATATGAGATAATGCACAACATTACTGATGTCTTTGTTGAGAGAATACTTAGTAAAAGTTGTTGACTGCTAATTTTTAGATCCTGAAATTTGAGTTTTGAGGGCAATTTAAAAGTCGGAATCTACAAATATAAGCCGCAAACATTAGCTGTACTGCAAAACAAAATTATAGAGTACAAATAGCTAACATTTCGAAAGCACTGCACCGCCACGGGTGGCAAGGTCATTAAGGCGAGGGCTCTTAAGCGGGAGGTCTGGGGTTCGAATTCCTGACTGAGGTTTCTTCCGGGTTTTCCTCAGTCCTCATAAATGGCAAATGCCGGGAAGATCCCCGAAACTTAGGCTTGGAACGTTTCCTTCCTTAAAAAAATTATTTCCCAATATATCACTTCATTTCATGTATCATCATCTGTGGGTCGCCTGGTGGTGTAGTGGTGTAGTGGTTACCATACTTGCCTTCTAAACCCAAGAACGCGGGTTCAAACCCAGCCAGGACCGATGGATTTTTTCGAGAGTAAAAATTCTAAGTATGGCTTCCTTCGGAAGGGAAGTAAAGCCGTGGGTCCCGTGTCGTACATTTACGGCAGGATAAAGAACCTCAAGCCTGAAAAAAGAGACCTCTGAGCAAAATTTGTCGGCCGTTTCACGCCTTGATTTGAATGGTACGCTGATGACCTGAGATGTTAAAGAGCATTCATAAATAAATCAAACCATCTGTGGTACTTCAGTAGTAAAAACGGGCGTTAAACACTATTAAAATAAAACACTTCTGTAAATATAAATGTAAAAAAAATTGGATGCCACGGCGCCTCTCTTCTTTTTCTCTCTTTATGTCTCTGTCTCGCTCTCTAGCTAACCGTGAACATTTTCGACATCTGCTTTGAAATGGTGGGAGTTTTAATCACTTTCACACTTTTTGAACTTTAAATTATCGGTCGGTGTACGCCGGCTAACAGGATCACAGTGATATGCAAAGTCAGTCCAAATAAAGGGTTGACATAGAACTACTTTAACTAATTGTTTCAATTTTATACGTTTGAAAAAATAATATAGTAACATGTTATGAGATTTTCTAATATCCTTTATTTGGGAAAAGGTGTTATGTAGGTAGAATCAATATTATAAAAAAATTTTTTAAATGTTTATATTTGTGTTTATAGTAGAATAATTATCCGATACAAAGAAACTTTATTTTGTTCTTGGAAAATCATTAACTTATAAATTATATTATTTTGGGTATTGCTGATGTAAAATGAATCTTTCCTTGTCTTTCATAAAATGGCTATGGCAGAACAACATACAGAACCGTATTTGAAATCCTTTAGGAAAAAGAAATAAATAAAACTGGGCAATGCATAACTGTATTCTCAGGAAGGAATCCTTGATAAGGAAGAAAAAAGTCAACTGAGAGCTTTATTGGGACCTCATCGGCCAGTAGATGACCATGATCACTTAGATGCGGGTATCAGCAGACCTCAGGTCTATAGAACCGGTTTTAAGCAATCAATTTAACTTCTTGCTAGACTAGGTGTTTCCTGATATTTCAAACTGCTGCTTCCAACATTTTCATTGGAGGTTTAGTGAGGAAATAATCATACGTCAGTTGTTTCAGCGTATAGTTGGTGCGATAAACCAGGAAGTTGCATTTTTCTCATCCTCTGCAATTTGAAATGACCTATGACCCAATACCTGAATATTCTTTTATGGAAGTTAAAATGGTAGGTGTTGGTGGCCAACGCCTCTAGCTTTGGTCAAGCAGACCTTGATAGCCTCTACCCACCTGTGCAGAATCGAAGCATTTTCAGCCAGATTGCATCAGCTTGGAGATCCATGTTAAAACAAACGAGTACCTACAACAACCCAGGGAGTCACCCACGATTTCCCTATTGTTGCACTTTCCACCAGCAATGGCAAGGCGCCAGAGTTCTTATCTATAAACGTCATTGACTCTTCTACAAATCGACGTCACCTCTTTCATTATGATTGGAAGAAGGAATGCTTTTTATCATTGCTGACGATAACACCTTATGTTTGACTTGCTCCATATTTATACATTTTTTCGCTCTTTAATAATCTATAAACATTCCTGCCTGAGTAAAAAATTGCAAAATAGCCCGGAGAAGTTTTACAATATCGAAGTACATTTCTGAAACATTATGGAAGAATTCGTTCATGTTGATACATTCATACCTACAGAAGCTATTTTGTCATTCTAAGTTAGAGACCGTTATAAACGGTTGCCAACAGAATAGCAAAAATAGCTAATGACATTTAGGAAGTGCTTTTTGAAAAATTAAAAGCTATTTATGCTTTTTGGTTCAGGAAGAAAGCATGGGCTCAAGTGGCCTTTGATTCCAACATTAAAATCATTGAGAAGCTTTAAAATGTATACTCCTTAAAAAATCTACGATGAAGACATGTAACAATCTGCATCTGTAATAACAGAAAAAAGCAACTGGTTTTATAATCAGAGTGAGGGAGTTATAGCAGGCATTGGAATATTTCCTGATAATTGCATAGCTATAAAATTCGCAAATATGGAGACTCCTGAAAATGGAAGTGAAAACTGCGAGCCCAAGATCGCTGCTGCCATTTATACGAAGAATCTGTGTAGCAATCGGGATTTGTATATTATGCATTTATTCAATCTGCAACTGGCTCACACCCTGTGGCAGTAGAGAAATTGCAGTAATTACATATTGTACTTACAATAATAATGTAAACCTAATTAAATACATTTAAACCTAATTAACACAATTAAATGAATGTCAATCTAATTAAATATATGTCAAACTTAAGAAATAACTAATCAGATCACACCTGCTCTGTTTGCAGTGCTCTTTGGTAGAATTTATCTTTACACGGAGCACGGAAATCAAATGCAACTCTTGCTGCCTGCTGCTGCAAGTCCCGAGCGACGGCGGAGAGAGCCGAAGGTACTAACCCACATATATATCTAGATAATTAGGCTTTCTTTTTCTTTTTTTTTTTTTTGATTGATTTATTTAAGGACGCTCTTTAACAGCTCAGGTCATCAGCGTCCCATTCAACTCAGGGCGTGAAACGGCCGACAAATTTTGCTCAGAGGCCTCTCTTTCAGGCTTGAGGTTCTTTATCGTGCCGTAAATGTACGACACGGGACCCACGGCTTTACTTCCCTTCCGAAGGAAGCCATACTTACGATTTTTACGCCCGAAAAAATCCATCGGTCCTGGCCGGGTTCGAACCCGCGTTTTGGGTATAGGAGGCAAGTATGGTAACCACTACACCACCAGGACCGACTGTAATTAGGCTTTCAAGTGAATAGTACTACGTACATAATGCGCAATAAATTGATGTTTATGAATATTTTATGCTGCAATCAAAGGAGATTTGCCACCATTACAGTGATTTACCCGCCCCTATCAATTTATATTTACGAAAAAACCACTGGGTCCATCGGTTTCTAGGATTTATCCGAGGTTAATGTTAGGTTAGTATGTGTATATATTTGAATTAATTGCGTATTCCAATAAGAGCAGATTTGCCACCGTTACAATATTTTACCCGCCTAACAATCCCCTATCAAGTTATATTTAAAAGTTACGGAGTACAACGCATAGGTTACATGTGTTTAAGAAAAAACAATACATGCAACATTTACACTGCAGCCACGCACAGTAGTTCGGCTCTTTACGATGTCGCTCGGGACTTGCAGCAGCTAGCAGCAAGAGTTGTGCTTTATATCCGTACTCCTTGTAAGGGCGAGTTATGGTAGAGAGAACTGAAGATCAATGACTCTGTAAACAGAATGACATCAATGGACAAAAGATTAATTGCATTATAAGAAACCTATCCTTGCTCATATTACTCCAAGCAAATTAATTACTGCACTTTCATTATGCATAAATGTTAAAGCCGTCCGCTCAATTTTCAATCAGCCAATATTAGTTGATCTTTGCTTGTTCTTATTTTTGATTGGCTAATACTGCGTTTGCGTCTTTCATTGTGAATACCTACGTACTACTAAGTTATCATGTAATGTCTTATTTTATTATGTTTACGTTTAATTTTCATTGTGAATGGAGCCTTCAGTTATTCTCTAAGTATAGATGCAAACAATGCATTACGAGAAAACGAAAGAATGGTATAAATTCACGATATGTATTTATTAAGGTAAATAAATTAGAATCAAATAAAAGGCAGCTGTTTGTTCTGGAGGAAGCTGGCAGAATGTTCTATGTACAATCATAACTTCCTTGGCAACTGCAATATATTTCGGCAGCGAAGGCATAGGCTGGGGCTAGGTGAGCCCCAGATTTTTCTGGATTATCTGTGAAAGACAATGAATGTGTAACAATTTACTTGCGTGAAAATTCCTTCTCTGCACTCGTTTATCTAAACAATTGTAGTAGTGTTTCGTTTGTTCGACATAAACAGACCTGGATAAGGTCGGGTAATACTCCATAACGAAAAAATGGATTAAAAATGTGAAGCAATCATAATGACAATTAAATATTTTATATTTATTTAGTGAACTCAAAAGTAGAAATAATGCTCAAATGTTGTAATATTAAGTTCAATATATACCGATATATAATAGTATCATTCGTGCTTCCCGGGGCTGAATTCCTGATTGGATCAATTACTTGACTGAGATTTTATCAGTGATTTTGCTTAAGGTCCTAAGTTAGAACGCCTGGGAAACTTAGGCCACAGAGTCTCCTGATCCCATGAGGCTAAATTATCATCCATCATTCCAACAGCTAGTAGCTGCACCTTCCAAGCGTCCTAACCTCAGAAGTCGGCTACCTTCTCGCCTGGCTGCAGGAACATCATACAAGTCTAAATGGACAATGGTGGCCTTGGATTGAAAATATCATATTTTTAGTTCAGTGAACTCAAAATTACTTAGAAGAAACGCTCAAATATTGTACAACATCTGTAGGCTTTATGAGACTTTGTTTTGACAAACTACGGTATCAGTAGTTAAGTTGAGTTCATTACTGTCAGAATATCGATATATACAGGATGTCACAACACCTACTGTCTTTATGGAAAATAAAACTCCACGGGTGGTAGAGATCGTTAAGGCGCGGACTCGTGAGCGGAAGGTTTGGGGTTCGAATCCCACCAGGACCGTCCTCCCTGACTGAGATTTTTTCCAGGTTGTCCTCAGTCCTCATGAATGGCAAATGCCGGAGAGGTACCCTAAACTTAGGCCTGGAACGTTTCCTTCCTTACAAAAAAAATCCTTTCCCAATATATCATTTCATCTCATGTATCAACAGTGTCCACCGCCTGTGGTGCCTCAGTAGTAAAAACGGGCGTTAAACACTATTAAAATAAATAAATAAAAATTAAAAAATAAAAAATCAATACCCTAGTACAGCTGACGGATAATATGGGAAGTCGAATAAATGAATGTGGAAAGTCGGGCTGTACTGTAAAGAAACATTTGAAAAGCGTAGACTCAGAGCTCAGAATACAAATGTCTTCTTTATATCGAATATATCTCTGATTGTAAGTGAAATGCAGTAGTATCTCTCTCATTCAGGGATTAAAATTATTGTTAGTATTAGTATTTCATATACTTTTATATATTATTATAATTATTATTACTATTGTGTAAAGCATACTTCAATTAAAAGGAAAATATTGAAACGTTTTTGTTTTTATTTGTTTGTTTATACCTTTACAACATGTGAGGATAAAATTTAAAATTTTAAACTTAAAGTTAAATCTACGGCATTCGCGACGAGAGATGTTTAAAGAGGGCACAGTCAAGGAAAGTTTCAGATCCGCTGATTTAGGAAGTTCTGCTCATGCAATTTCACCATAGCTTATAAATCCAAACTATTTCAGGTTGGACAATTAAGCATGTTTCCTCTATTTAAATAATTAGCCTTCATTAATAATAAATTTGTTGATCCTTAATCCAGCGGTATCAATACTTGCCTCGTAGACCCCCAGATCAGTGTCTTTGGATTTTTAGGGCGTAAAAATTTGAAGTATGGCTTTATTTGGTAGGGTGGTACTGTGTCATAGATTTATGACACGTAAAATAACTTTAAGCCTGAAAGAAGAGGCCTTTAAGCAAAATTTATAGGCTGTTTCATTCCCTGATTAGAATGAGAGGCAAATGACCACAGCTATTAAACAGCGCCCTAAAATAAACTAACCTACCTTAATAATAAAGTGATATTCCCCAGATTTGCATGAATATCCGACATCCAGCATTCAACGTTGGCATTCATCTCTTATAACTAGGAATTACTTGCCGTGAAGTAACATCGTATTTATGCGTTTTATGTTCTTCCAACACAGTCACTAATGACAGTAATATATATAAAAGAATTCCAGTAGATGAGGTTTAACTTACCAGAAACCTATTGCTCGCTGACCTAAAAAAGCGAAAACCGCAATGGTTTTCCCTGAGAGCAAGTGTGTTTGAAATACTGAAAAAATGGTCCTCGGTGAAGAGTGAAAACCTATAATTTTCTTTTTCAGGTCCATGTTCTAGATTTTTTGTTCTGAGGAAGTGAAGCTCGTGTCAAGAAAACAAAATGGGATTTCCTAGAATTTTATAATTATGAAAGCAGTGCAATTTCTATACGGTACATAGAAAGTAATGGGAGGGGGGGGGTTCATGTTAATGCTATAGAAATTCAATTAAGGACAAAGTGAAATGTATTAAAAGCTGGTTCTAAAAGTGTAAATATAGACTGGAGTTTACATAAATGTTTAAGCACTACTAGGGAGGGGAAATTATACATTAATCCATATTTTCGTTCGTTTTTAACGTTCCATGTCGGCGGGATGAGTTTTTGGGTAGATCTTGATAAAGCTCGCAATTATTCCAGAGTCCGTCAGTTGGTTAAATTTTTTATTAGTTCTTTTCAGGACGAAGAACTAACCTAGTATATAAACATTACTCCGGTTATCTATTTCACACTTTAGCAGCGGTGCACTTTGAATTTTTGCTCATACTGGAACGGAAAAGAATGAACTCATGACAAAATCTTTGCTTAATCTAAATGAAAGAATATCTAAGGCTTCAATATGCAGCAAATGCCTTAATGCTAAATTTGTTTTCATAATATAATGAAAAAATGAAATATTATGCAAACAATAAGGTATTTATTTCACTGGTCTACACAAGTTTTGCTGAATGAACACCGTTTTCTGATTCCTTACTATGTGGATTATCTCTAAACAGCCTTAGTTTTGTTTCATGGAGCTGCTCGGTATTATAGAAAATAACAATGTTTATTCGTTGTTCATTGAGCAAAAACATAAAATAAGAGACTTAACAAGAGATTTAAACAAGATAATAAATGGTTGATTTTGTGAATGGGACGGTAGGGCTAAATCAGAGTATTGGACCAAAATTAATTGGCCACAAACGAGCAATTTAGTCTTCCACCATCTCATATGCCTGATGAAGCAATTTGTTACTGCTCTGACTGTTTCAACTTTCTTGTTACAAAGTTCCCACAGAAAACTGAAGCTAAGATAGCAGCAGGTATTTTCGTGAGCTTATGCAGGATGAGTCGATGTCCGAGTTGTAGAAGTCAGCATGGTTGACGGAAATCTTTCTTGGCAACAGAAATCTGAGAACTATAAAGAAATTGCGGAGGAAATGTTGCAACATTTTAGAAATCTAGGAATGTAGAATGAGGGCTATAGTACATTTCCTCAATGGCCATATTGTTTATTTCTCTGTGAATCTTGATGCAATGATTGATGAACAATAAAGACAACAAAACAATGGAAACCGCTATCAAGGCCGTTGGGATGTGTAAATGATTGCTGATTACTGTTGATGTTTCAAAAGGGACATTGGTGAAGGACATATCAGAACTTCGAAAAAAAATTAATTGTTGTTCTCCCTAATAATGAAAAAAGTTGGGAAATTAATAATCATTGACAAATGACTATCTCTTTTTTTTTAATATGTTCATTATTTTTTAAATTAAAATGAAACCTGCAAAAGCAGTTTTGTCTCACGTATATGTCTTAAAACTTGATAATATTTCATAAAAAATATACGTACATTATTACGTTTGACTTGATTTTGGTTAAAAACCTAGTCCGATAGAGTAAAACTGAAAACTTATTGAATTCAGGGCATTCATACTACATATATTAATATAAATTTTTTAAAAATTATTATTATTATTATTTATGTAGACCAGAGTTATAAGGAAATGTTTTGTAAACAATGTGTATAATAATAAGGCATTATCATGAATAACCAGAAGTTTTATGCAAAACAAAAATGTATAGCAGTAAGGCATTTACTGCTTACATGTGTCCTGATCGATACAACTTCATGCATACTAAGTACAAATTGTGTCATGTTTTGACGTAGCCTGAGCAAAACTTTTCAAGTGTTCCTTACAGTGTTACAGTTATTCCATGCATGAGTAAGGTTTATGCTGGATTAAAAAGAAGATTTTTCTGTAAAGTAAGCTAGTCCGTGTGTCGGAAAGTCCGTATGCTCCTTTAAGCTACACGTTAATCTAACGAATTTAATAAGAATGAAATTAGTAATTTAGTAATGAACTTAAGGTTAGTTGTACAAGTGATCCGTATGTGCTCCATCATGTCGGACACACAATCCTGTGCGCCTTCAAGTCCTTTGTGACATTTTTTTTTTCTCCTAAACAGCAGGTGCGATGATGAGGCATTTTGTACTGCTTAGTTCAAGTCCAGGTTGGTTGTATAGCGAAGCGCATGTAGATAATACCTCACAACGAGTTATCAGGTGTCGTTAGGTCAGGGCTACGCGAAGTGATGCTGGAGATGCTGGGGACCCATGTCCAATCCATTGTCTAGGGAGTTTATCTTTAAAAAAAATCACGAAGTGTGCTGGAGCTCCGTCTTGCTGTAGCCATTAATCCTCTGTATTCCATTTGGCGGAAGAACCAAGTTATCAGCATTTGTCAATATGATACAGCAGTCATAGGCCCATAAAAAAAAAAACGGTCCAAAGAGGTGCTGTGATGTCATTCCTGCCCTCATCATAACTTGTGGTGGGTTGTGTTCAAGTTCGGAAGTGAAGTGAGCATTTTTCTTCTATAAAAATAATAATAATAAATAAAACATAAAACAAACAAATAAAAATATTTCGGTGCTGTGGTATATGACACTCTCCTCTATGAACGTATTGATATCTCGTTAGAAAAGACTGACATGCATCAAGGCGCTTGTTCATATCTAACAGCTCACTGATGAATGTAATCGAAAAGAGTCGTTTATGAAATATCAAGCTCAGCAACCCGCTTGCGAATGCATTTAAAGAGAAAGAGCTCAATTTGAGCACGATTTTCGTGTATCCATACACTGGCGACTAGCCTCTTTTCAACAGAAAACAAACTCGTATCTGCCATTTCAACTTACAGAATGACAATTGAGTAACGCTAAAGTCACTCAACAATAACAACCAACAATATTACTAACAATTACTATATAGTGTAACATGTTAATAAGAAATTAATATAGTACAGAGGTATCAGGAATTTCCGGACACATTCTAAGCTACAACAACAAAGATCCTCGATAGAACTACAATGCTATAATTATCCATACGAAAAGGCTCTTAGCTAATACACAAATACTGTGAAAGAAAAAATGAATGCATTGTTGAAACCCCTGAGCAGGAAATCAGTGGGGGCAATGCTTAGTTATTATCAATATTTAGTTTCACACACGTACAGGGCTCTCAAGGACATGTGTGAAGGTCCTTATGGAACGTGTTTACTAGGAAGTGGAAATAACGTTCGCGTCGCGAAATTCGAGGTGAGCGTCCCCATTAGGTGACAGTTAGCTCTGCTCTGGTGGGAATTCCCCTCCTGACGGGTCAGTCAAGAGTTCAGTGTCACCAACATAGCAATACCTTGTCTCAGGTTCATGGCTCTCATTTGTACAGACCAGCAGGTCGACAAAAACAAACAATAGAGAGCGAAAGAAATAGAAAACAAACTTCCTTGTGGTATGCTATTCAAATGTCTAACACATATCATTTTAGAAAGGCAAAAACAGTAATTGTGTTATTTGAATATTTTTTTATTTTTATATAGACGGGGGTACAGACTTTTTATTGGTATGCAAAATTAACTTAGTTCGACCACTTCTTTGGTCTAGTGGCTAACGTTGCTGACTGCTGACCGGGAGACCTGGGTTCGATTCCCGGTACCTACTTAGGAGTCGGTCCTGGTGGTGTAGTGGTTACCATACTTGTCTGTTAAACCCAAGATCGCGGGTTCGAACCCGGCAGGACCGATGGATTTTTTCGGGGGGTAAAAATCTCAAATATGGCTTTCTTCGGAAGGGAAGTAAAGCCGTGGGTCCCGTGTCGTACATTTACGGCACGAAAAAGAACCTCAAGCCTTGAAAACAAGGCCTCTGAGCAAAATTAGTCGGCCGTTTCACGCCCCTAGTTGAATGGGACGCTGATGACCTGAGATGTTAAAGAGCGTCCATAAATAAATCAATCAATCAAAAACCTACTTGGGAATTTTCCAGGAAGGTCTGGAAAGGGGTCCACCCAAAGCTGCTTGGTGGAGAGGTGGCGATCTGCGATCTAGTAAGTCGCGATATAGCGATCAGCGGGATGCGGTGTCTGATTACATACCCCCTGCAATACTGCACTCTACCAATGAAATCTCGTGATGGTGGCAGAAGACGCAGTGATCCACCTGGGCTTCTCAGAGAGAATTAACTTTTTCTATTCAATTTAACACAAAGTACGATGTAAAAAGACACCACGGTATATTGTTTGCAACTGCATTTTCCAAAATTAGTCCTAGGCACTGGCAGAAAATTTCTGTGACAACAATGCTTTATTTATAACTATTTTAACTATTTTGGTTTTATTGCTATCTAACAAAGAATGGCATTTACGATTTTTTTACTCCATTCTCTTTGTGATATAAAACACTTTTTCACTATATAGTTCATTCAGTGGAAATTCAATTTTTGTAATGGGAAACAATGTTTATTCTCTTTATTTACTTAAGTTTGTAGACTTTTAAAAAGGCTGATCATCTGCCACAAAGAGATGGATCAATTGAGTACTCTGCAAAGATTTGTTGAATTTCACTTTGAAATCTCTGGTCTGGGATACTGAACATGTAATGTACTACAGTAAGCTGTGCAGTGCACGCCTGTTCAGCTGTTAACCATGTATCAATTTGGGTGTACTATTTGTAATCGAGAAGTTAGGATATGATCACGCCAATGGTGGATCTCGGCTGTCTAAACTATTGCTGGAATTCTTCCTGCAAGTGGCTCAGTATTGTTGGTAAACTGTCTCATAACGTGTTCATTGAGGGGAAGTTACAGAGTCTGATTCTTGAGTAAGATAATTCCATAACTCCCAAGGTGAATAATGCAGCAGAGAGTGGACTTCATGCCGTTAGTACAAAAACACTATGAAGAAACTTTAGAACCGGTTGGACATCTCATGTCATAAAGCATTGTTTCTAGCGCGTACGGTGAATCACGTAGAAGTACGACATTCTTGCATTCACAGAGCTTTGGCATCTATTTTTGGAGTCTTCGGTATAAATCTACTGGCTGATTGCAAACATCTGCAACTTTTTGCTTAAAATAGCTGCTCAAAAAATACACCTCTTGCAGTGATATATTAAGAGACAGTAATTGCATTCTCTAGGGTGGATCAGCAGATTTTATCTTGAAATTCTAATGGAAAACTAATTTTATTTCCGTGGATGTATTTTACAGGAATTGTCACAAAATTATGTCTGACAAAACATTTTTTATTTGAGCGTAACTGTAGTTTTGACAGAATATGTTATGCTAAATTGTTTTCTTCAAAAAATGGCAAGGCCTCTTCTGTCATCGCCTGTCATGTTGGGCCACTAGATCATCAGAGCATTGGACTGGCAATATGACATTCATAAAAAACAGACACCATCTAATACGGGATTGAAATGAAAACATGGCTAAAGTTTGCACTGAATTGACCATTTGCAGAGCGGAGACAATACAGATCCTAGTACAATTTCCAAATAGTCTCAATGTCAAGTGAAGGTCGTATTGCCATACCAAAGCCCTGGAAGACCGAGACTTTCTACAGACAGTGATCATTGTTGTAGAATGAAAGTAAAAGGGTAGCCATTGAATATGCATATCCAAATCACAAGAAGAATCCTGGTTGATAGTTTCCATGGCGAAAAGAAATATTCACTTTGTTGCTCTGAAGCATTTAAACATGAAGTGTGACTGGCATTTCACCCAAAATGAGTTTCCCAAAGCTAAATGCCTGAATGCAGCTGGGACACTAAGCATTACAGAATTGAATTCCAAAGGAGAATACAAGACTAGACACATAGGTATCCATTAAACTTCAAAGGACTATTTTGAACGTTGTTAAAATAAATAAATAAATAATTAATTAAAAACGTGATTTTTTTCCTCTGACTTCTCGCGTGATCTGGTGCTTGCTTGACCCACACAAAACACCTCCTTCCTTAATACTCCCTTTTATCTTCTTGATTTCCTTCTATAACTATTTTAACTTAGTTTAAGGTTTGACAAAAACTTCCTCTAGGAGGAAAAAAAAAAAACATGACAAAAATAATCACCGGGTAGTAGGTTTTAACGATGGACTAATACTCCATTTTATATAGAAAAAGAATTACAATGCTATATAGTTCATTAAGATATTGGTCATATACAGATATACGAGTATTAACAGGGTCTATATTTTTCTGATAGACTTCATATTTTTATGTAATTAACTGCATAACCTGTTTAATCATTGTAAAACCCAATCTCGAGTGCATAAGCATATGCAATGCAAAACTTCTTATGGTATACACACTTTCAGTATCGATATCTATTTAACATATTTCAAAGATGGACAGAAAAACAACAGTAATGTGTGTATGATGTTCTGTAAACAGATGTGACTCACATTACGTTATGTTAGCGTTGCTACAACAAAATGGAGCCAAGATTATCGTTTGAACAGCGGAAAGTAATTCTGAAGTGGTATTGGAAAACGGAGAATGTTGTTGAAGCTCAAAGGCAATGGAGACGTGTTTACAGAACTGAACCGCCAACGCGGGTAACAATAGACAAATTAGAGACTCATGGTACCGTATATCGTAGAAAACCAGCTACACTGGCAGCACTTCGGGAAGAAACTGAAACGGCATGTGCTGCAATCGTTGAGGACAATTTCGCAAACGTTGCTCAGTCAGTAGTTCAACGTACTCAGAAGTGTATCGACGCCGATGGTCGGCATTTTGAGCAACTGTTGTAAGTGTAAAAGTCTAAGATGATTAGTGCTCATCATTTTCTGTTTGTGTGAATTCAGTTTTATGTTAACACAGTTTTTTCTTTGCTTGAAGTATGCATATGGGTTTTTTTTTTTTTTTTTTTTTTTGCACACACGAAGGTAGTAAAAGTTTACAATCTTTTAGTAACAAATGTGTCGTTTTCCACTGCAAGTGTGGAGACATTTTTTTAAAAATAAATCAGCATAAAGGCAGTATCAATATGTCCACACATTTATATTTGTACCTCAAGTTCTAAGGAAGGCCTAATGAACACTTTTTGTTTTATTTCTTGTTGATGTAAACAAGAAATTTCATTAAATGTACGCAATAAAAAAATTGTAAAAGTGTAATTTTAGCATTGTTTTGTTTAAGGTTTACCTTAATTGGGGCGAAATTTACTATTACTATAGGGGATTTTCTTACTTCTTATTAAAATATAGTTTCTACAATAAATATGTAATGCGGAAAGAGATGAAATAACTCTAGTGCTCTAATGATTTTTAATTAGGAGCTCATAACAAAAGTTCCTATATTATATTAATTATAGCTACAGGGCCGTTTAACTAAAAGCATTTAAAAACGAATAAATGTTTGCAAAATAATCAGAACAATTTAATGAAAAACTGCATGTAAACACGATTACATATTTCTTATAAATGCAAAATTTAAAAGTGATTCACAGAAGTACAAGAATTTTAAATTTCATAATAGAAACCGTTATAATGCTATAGAATTGTATGCAAAATGGATTAGCAAGTTCAAAGGAATCAAAATATGTAGCTTTCTAAACTCTTTTCTACGATGTAAAAATATTGGTACATGCATAACAAGTTATTTAATCTAGAACAAAATTAAAATAAACATTGTAATTCAATAGGATAAACGCAGTGTACCAACAAAAATTTCTCTGTACATACATTAAAAGCTAAAAATAAAACATAACAAACTTTATATACTTAAAGTTACTGAAACGTTTGAGAACTATCTTATATTTATAAATTGGATAACACGTACAACTCTCATTTGTCTTTCAATGTAGATTAAGTTAATTTTATACCAATAAGACAACGCTTAAGTGAAGAATGCGCTTTTATTACCTTTACAGACTTCAATAAACTTTTTACATCATTTCATGGTGAGATTTTTTTATGAACTAAGTCTTTAAAAACAATATTATGTATAAAAGGAACAATAGAGGTGCCAAGTTCACTTTCTTTGGGGTGTGGCAGTCAATTTTTAAAAAATGCTTGCACAATGACACGTTCTTTGTGTTGCATGTTTTTGCTTTTGTGGAATTCCACCGTTAATAAAAACAAGTTAAGCAGCATGTAAAGTCTTGGGCTTTCCGTTAACTGCCAGACCGCAGAGTGTGTCATTGACATTGGCTATGACCCACATTCAACCTTGCGGTGCTCCTGGTTTTGCGGTGCATTGACTGACCGGTAATCATTTCAGCCTGTCACTTTCAGCATTCGCGTTACGCTACAAGTAGTGCGCTTGTTTTACTTTAACTGAAGTACACGTTTCTCAAAAGATCTGTGCTGCACTGCTCGCTGCAAGACAATAATATTACTTATTTAATGTACAAAATAATGCTTTTCATCAATATTTTCAAACATTTTACCGGTAAAAATGTAGAATTCATAAAGTATATAATATGCATTAAAGAAGTAAAAAAAGCCATGAAAGGAATAGAACTTTTTGCTAAATAGTACCTATTTTTGTTTTTTCGTTTGTAAGTTTTTGCAGGTGTTTTGGCATTTCATTTCTCTAGTAACCAGCCGGTCCTGGTGGTGTAGTAGTGACCATACTTGCCTTCTAAACCCAAGATCGCGGGCTCAATCCCGACCAGAATCGTTGACTTTTTTTCGGGCGTAAAAATCCTAAGTATGGCTTCCTTCGGAAGCGAAGTAAAGCCGTGGGTCCCGTGTCGTACATTTACGACACAATAAAGAACCTCAAGCCTGAAAGAAGAGACTTCTGAGCAAAATTTGGCGGTCTTTTCACGTCCTGATTTGAATGGGACGCTGATAACCTGAGATGTTACAGAGCTTCCGTAAATAAAATAAATAAATAAATCCAGTAACCAGTTGCCAAGCTCTTTGTTTGCTTACCGTTTCTGACCATTTAAAGAGCATTGTGTACTAACCAATCTTGGAGGTTTTCTTAATATGCATGCTAGCACCAGGCTTTTTAAGTAATATACCGCCACGGGTGGCTGAGGTCAAAGCGCAGACTTGTGAGCGGGAGATCTGGAATTCGAATCCCGTCAGCACCGTACTCTCTGACTTTTATTTCCAGGTTTTCACCAGTTCTCATAAATAGCAAATTCCGGGGAAGTACCCTAAACTTAGGCCTGAAACGTTTTCTCCGTTAAAAATACAAAATCCTTTCCCAATATATCATTTCATCTCATGTATCATCAGTGTCCATCGTATGTGGTGCTTCTGTAGCAAAAACGGGCCTTAAACACCATTCGTTCATTTTTAAGTAAGGCAATGATATTACAACGCTGCCTAGCGCACAGTTGTTCACTATGAAGAAGCACATTAAATACCTCCGTTAGGTCATTTGCAACAAACTCACTACAGTTCAAATAAAATTCCTGAGGAATGGCATCACATCAAGGGTTTTAGAACCCTTGCTTTGGGGTATGGCAGTAAAAACCTGTTCTTTAGTTATCGCTGCTTCCAAACGTTGGTTTTTCAAGTGAAGTGTATTATAGTAAGACCAGGAAGTTTTGCAAGGGACCTGGAATAGCTGTTTAGACCTCTCAAGAAAAGTCGTGCACACGTCAAGTTGTCTTTGTCTCTGAGTTTTAACAGCAACCTGCGCTACGTCTCCTGTGTTCCCGTGTCAAATGAGATAACCCAGCATTTGCTTCACAAGTAGGTAGGTTAATTCAACCTTCAAACCTTCCATTCGTTTCCGATATATGATTGTAATATTGGCTTCGCATTTTTGGAGAGGGCTGATATTTCTCCCGAATATTATTAATGCACGGTAGTAAACATTTATGTGATTTTTCTACTGTTGGAAGCGGAAATAAGAGTTGCTTAAAAAGGACTTAATTTTTGTTTTGACAATACGATTCCACCATTCACTGACATCCGATATTTATACTTGCGCATCATCTTCCGGTTTGGTTCATCCACAAAATAACCATTATCATTTCCCAGTATCTTCTACCATGAGGAATATAATGGCATGTATTTTCAAATGTGGTACAACTCAGCATAATCACTAAACGGATCCGGTATATTGGATTGCAAATCTGTGACATATACAATCCGCTTAATCGAGCAGCAGAATTGCTCAAAAAATATGTAAATTTTTAGAACTGGAACGATGCATTGTTAACTAAGCGTCACACATACGAGGGTAGATCTATAAATTTCCGGTCTAACCGTTTTCTAGATATAATAAAGACAAAACTTACCCTTTATTGTAATACATTTCTCACATCTTTCAATTAACATTTCAACCCCCTCCCAAATAGTCAGAAGCCTTGTATGCAAAATGGGAATAAACAGTACCCATCACTTCATCACACTTTAGAAGGTCCTTCTTGAATTTGAGAAGAGAAAATAGGCCCTAGGAGCTAGATTGCGCTGTAGGTTAAATGGTCCATCTCCTTGAAGCCACATTTCTTCACAGCTTCCTTTGCAACAAGAGCTGTGTGCACAGGCGCGTTGTCGTGAAGAAGGCACACACAACCACTCAGCTTTCTTCGTCTTTTCTCTTTGATGGAAGCACGTAGTCTGTGCAGTAGACCAGCATAGTACGCCCCATTTACTGTGGTGTTTCTCTTCTTGAAGTCAATGAAGAGTATTCCTTCACAGTTCCAAAAGATTGGATCATGATCTTCTTGGTTGATTATGTGACCTTGGCCTTTAAGGGCGGCGCTTCGCCAGGTTTACGCCACTCCATTGATTCTCTTTTGGACAAGGGATCATAGTTTCATCTCCTGTAACAATGATTTGTGGACCTCTCTCGTTACCACCGCAGAGCTCCAAAAACGCTTGACAACAGATGACTCGTTGCTGCTTTTGGACTGGGGAAAGAAGTTTAGGCACCCATCTTGCACTAACCTTATTCATGTTTAAATGTTCTTGAATAATTCGAAGGATTGCTGTTTTAAAAAGCCCCAACCTTGCTGCTATTTCTGTAACTTTGAGCAGCCGGTCTTCCATAATTTCTGCTTCCACAAGAGCGAGCGATGTTTTCAGGAGTGAGCACCTTCAAGGACCGACCTGCACACTCTTTGTCTTCAATGCTTTCTCCACCCATTTGAAAAAGTTTGGCCCATTCATTTACGGTAGAATATGAAGGGGATGCTTCCCCATATACACCGTCCTATTGCTGTTTAATTTTATTTGGAGTAAGCTCTTCTTTTGTGAAGAACTTAATAACAGCTCGAAACATTTGAACATGTCACAATCTTCTCCACGTGCAACTATATCTGAACAAGTGAACTCAGCGGAGCTTCAATTATTTACTTAACAGATAAAGTATGACACCAGGTAAACCTTTTGTGAAGATGATAATCCTTATCGGCGAGGCCGGAAACTTATGGACCTATCCTCGTAAGTAAGTTAGTAATAAGAACTTGTTAAGTATTACTTGACTTAATAGGTCTCGTACAGTTAGTCGAAGCACACAATTAAAATTCCCATCGAAGGTGAAGTTAGAAGGTAACATTTCGTAATAAGTAGGAAAAATCTGTCGTAAAGAAGGGGATGCGTTCTTGGCATTTATTGCTGTCAGGAGGTGCAAAAATGTTTACAAACAGATTATTCTGGCATATGACACTAATACCTTGCCCAGAAGAAAGTTGCTCAATGCACTACATCTCGATGACAAATTTAAAAAGAATTACTGTACCTAAGGAATCCAACATTAACGTGTGACAAACAATTATTACAAAGGCAGAAAAAAAATCACACAATTCTACTTATCAGAGTTTGAAACCATATTTAGAGATTACAACCTAGAATGGTACGGCTTCAAATTCTAGGGAGAAAGTATAGGGTGTTTTCAGGTTTACTTTTAAAGCCTCGCATGATAAAAACACGCTCACAGAAATCCAATCACAATATCCTTTCCACTCTTTTGCGTAACTACAGCGCATGCTAAAGAAAACCTGTGTACTTTCCACTTAAAAGAGAAAGTAGGCTTTAAGAGTTCTAGAAGAATAAAACACAAGGCGGTGTGCACAGCTTGTCATCTTCTCTTTTAACAGATAAATAAGCACCTCATAGCTCAGGGATTCCCCCAAAGTAAACCAGACCAAGTTACCCAATGTAGTGACCCTGATTTAACTGCTGGAGATGTTAGGAAGTAAGTAACCTTGCTTACACGAGGTCAGCATTTGACCTGCCAGTTTTGTAGCGGCTGGTGTGCTAAAAATTCCTCCGCCCTTCCGTCCATTAATACAATTTTAAAAATGAACTGTAGTTGCTTGTATAGCAGAGCTGTTGGAATTATAAAATAAAGCCATCTCATTGATTGGTTTGTAAAAGTATTTCGAAGTAAATGTGCTGCTTTTTAAACTAGAAATAATGTTTTTAGTTTCATATTCATTTTTTAAATAGCGTTTAACTCTCATTTTTACTGCTGAGGCACCACAGGCGGGGGACACTGATGATACATGAGATGAAGTGATATATTAGGAAAGGATTTATTTTTAAGGAAGGAAACGTTCCAGACCTGAATTTAGGGTACCTCCCCGGCATTTGTCATATATGAGGACTGAAGAAAATCTGAAAATACCTCAGTCAGAGAGGACAGTCCTGGAGAGAATCGAACACTAGACCTCCCGCTCACGAATCCTTAACGACCTCGGTCACCCGTGGCGGTTGAAATCTCATAAGACATAGCTGCCTAAGTTCTGCCTGATTAACTTTCAGATTTACAATACGCTAATTGAGATACTCAACATTGGCTTGCGTAACTAATACATGTTCATCACTGGCGTTGCTCATTTTTTATTATTATTATTGTTCATGTGCTAAGACAATATTAAACTTAGTGATGCCAAATCCAGTTTTACAAACTCAAATAATTCCCATAAATTTTTAGTTGAAAGCTAAAAGTTCATGAAAGAAAACGAAAGTTTGCTCTACTTATAATTCCGAATCTCCCAATAAAATTGTAATATTGCTTTTTTATTGGTTTTGGTCTATTTACGGAGGCTCTTTAACATCTCAGGTCATCAGCGTCCCATTCAATTCAGGGCGTGAAACTGCCGACAAATTTTGCTCAGAGGCCTCTTCTTTCATGCTTGAGGTTCTTTGTCATGCCGTAAATGTACGACACGGGATCCACGGCTTTACTTTCTTCCGAAGGAAGCCATACTTAGGATTTTTACGCCCGAAAAAATCCATCGATCCTGGCCGGGATTGAACTTGGGTTTAGAAGGTAAGTATGCTACTACTACACCACCAGGACCGACTATTGAGGTACTGAGCTCCCTTATCCCTTACATAAACTCTTAGAATGGTATGAACATACAATGAGAAAAGAAGGGACATTGAAAAAGTTTTTTAAGGGAATCCCCCTGAGAGAAGGAAAAGATGAGGCCTGTGGATATGACATCACTAAATAACTTGAATGGAAATATAGGGAAAAATGTATGATAAACAATAAAGCTAGTACAATAAAGGCTCTTAGGTATAGGTGAAATACCGAGGCTGCCAAAAAAATGTATACACACTTTCACAGTAGATATCTATTTAATACATTTCAGAGTTAGACACAAAAACAACAGTAATGTGTAGTGTGGTGTTCTGTAAACAGACGTGATTCACATTACGTTATGATAGCATTCATACAAACAAAATGCAGTCAAGATTATCGTTTGAACAGCGGAAAGTAATTTTGAAGTGGTATTGGAAAACCGAGGATGTTGTTGAAGTTCAAAGGCAATGGAGACGTGCGAACAGAACCCGAGTAACAATCGCACGCATTTGAGACAAATATGAGACTCATGGTACCGTATGCGATGTTCACAAGGACAGATCAGGGAGACCTCGCACAGCAACAAGCCCGTCTTGCTCGGCTTGATAACAATCCTCCAAGGCACTGGATAGGACTAAGAGGTCCGATTGAGTTTCCACCGCGTTCTCCGGATCTAACTCCGTTGCACTTCTACCTATGGGGAACTCTTAAGGATGTTGCATACCGTAGAAAACCAGTTACACTGCCAGCACTTCGGGAAGAAATTGAAACGGCATGTGCTGCAATCGCTGAGGACACTTTCGCAAACATTATTCAATCAGTAGTTCAACATACTCAGAAGTGTATCGACGCCGATGGTGGGCATTTTGAGCAATTGTTGTAACTGTAAAAGTCTAAGATGATTAGTGCTCATCATTTTCTGTTTTTTTTGTGTGAATTCAGTTTTGTTATGTTAACACAGTTTTTTCTTTGCTTGAAGTGTGTATTGTTGCCTTAAGGGAAAACAACAAACTTCCTTCTTCTGTGTGCATCTGATGTGCATACATGCCAAATTATACCTAACAATTTCAAAATAAATCTCATAGTTCATCTTTAAGTATATGAAAATTTTCCCTGCTTTTTTGTCAATTACACAGCTGCTGGGGTCAGCTGTTTAATTTAAAATCAAACAAAATTACTGTTACGAGACACGTAATCAATCTTAAGGCTCGTAAATCGATAGCGCATTTACACCATTTTGTAGTACAGTTGCCCTTTGATGTGGTCCAAAATAATAATAATAATAATAATAATAATAATAACAACAACAACAACAACAACAACAACAACAACAATGGTTTTCTAACGCAATAACATCACTGCCTGCACTTCAAAACAACATGAATAATTTTGTTTTCTGCCTTTTTCCCTGGTGTTGCGGGATCATAGATGAAATAATTGCTGACGATGAGCAAGCGAAGCTCATGTTTCGCTAAACATCAGCAAGAATTCATTTCAACTATAACGGGCAAAGCTTGGAAAATAAAGAAAAATTCACGGATAATCGCCTGATTGTTGCTTCGTTCTTTTTATTGTACGTGGTGTTGTACAGCGGCTGTGGCCTACGTGCTGTGCTGCATGATGTATGCAGGGAGTGATCTTCGAACCCATCAATCCAGAACACAGGAAAATCCCACATAATTAAGGCAGCCAATAGAGGCCGCTCGAGAGAGCAAGGTGCTCTGCGTTAAAATAGCGTTCTCCAAGCGTCAGGTGTTTCAACTCGCAGTTCTTTGTCCACAAGTTCGTTCCCCTCAGCAATGGTAACTCCTTAGTCACGAACCTGAGGCTCGTTCTTGCTTCTTAATTCAAGCTGGGAGATGGCTTGTACCAGCTACATCTACAAGAGACACAGAATTATCGTCATTCTTAAAATGCAAATGTTTTCATCTTAAAACCAATACCATACTGCGTACGTGGTAAGAGATTTTGAGTTTTCCTTACCCGTAATTTTTTGTAATTGGATTGTGTATTCAGTCCGTTTAGACTATTCAAGAGGTAGCTTTTGGCTTCACTGATCACTAACTTAACTGATCGTTTTGATAAGTCAATCACTTTCCTCTTGAAAGCAAATAATTGAAGCCCTTAGATGTATCTCAAACATAACTTTCGCAATGGAAAGTTCTTTCTAGGGCCCTTTAGCACTATATTATGTTATTAGCTTATAATGCTATACTTTATTGCATGAGTAAATGTTTAATAGACGAGTGAAGCGAGCTCAATAATTGTATAGACTTATGAACGAATTTCATAAGCTATTTTGTATACCAAAGCTATAAAAGTATATTTATAAAATAAAATTATATTAATGTCGATTTTTAATTAACTACTTTGAAGTCACTACTTTTTTTAATGATAGCTACCTATGACGTCATGACCTATGAATAAGCGTAGAAAACCAGGTACACTGGCAGCACTTCGGGAAGAAATAGAAACGGCGTGATGCAATCGCTGAGGACACTTTCGCAAACGCTGCTAAATACACTCAGAAGTGTATCGACGTCGATTGTAGGCATTTTGAGCAACTCTTGTGACTATAAAAGTCTAAGATGATTAGTGCTCATCATTTTCTGTTTGTGTGAATTCAGTTTTGTTATGTTAACACAGCTTTTTTATTTGCTTGAAGTGTGTATATATTTTATTGACACCCTCTGTATATTTGAGACAGCATTTTAGTACTGAAATCAATTTAATGCAGTAGTTGTTACTGTGATAATTTTGTGCAACCAGTGTCATGATGTGGCATTTTATTAACGATTTTGACCAAGAATAAAGACTGTGTGCAATTTTTGTTTACAAGCACTTGTTTTATAGCAGTTCTTTTGTTTCATACTATGTTATAATTTTCTTTGAAATCAAACCTTTCCTCTAGTGGTTGACCTTGTGAAGGGAAGGAAAATCTGTAAGGAAGTACAATAATCTTCACCGACGCAATTACTTATTCATTATCAAGCTAACTTGTTGTTTCACGTCTCAGCTGCTGCCACAGCCGGCGGCGTTTGGGCTTCCTAAAGCGTGTATACAAATTTGCCTTATTGCAGATGTTGGAATACCCTTCTCCCTGGGCTAAACAGTCATCATATCGGGAAAACACATAGTAAAGCAAGAGTTCATTGCTAATGTTTTCCTTTACGTCCCGAATTCCCAACTATTGCTAACTGTACAAGCATTGAGAACGTTTCATTGAGTGTTTACACTGAACTGTACATTTACGTTTGTTTTGTACTGAGCCAGCTGATTCAATTTTGTGTATAATATCCTGAATAGAAAGGCAAATGATCAGGGAAATTCTGAATAAATTCTGCTTGCACAAACCAGCTGATTTGTGTTTATAATAAGACTTAGATACCTTACCGACACTGGTGGACGAGGTCGCTGAAGATAGGGCACAGCTTTGTAAAAGGAATAGCTGCAGTTTAAATCCCTCCGGGACCGATCTCGCTTAGATGTGTTTATTTCCAGGTTTTCCTTAATCCTCCTCATCAATGGCTAATGTCGCAGAAATAACCAATACTTAACTTGGAACTCTTCTTTAAAAATCGAATATATCATTTTATCTTATATAAGTATCAATTACTATCGCCTGCAATTCCACAGTATTAAAAAGGTTATTAAAACATATGTTGCTCTAGAGTAATATTAGCGAATAAATACTGCCATTAAATCGACATTGAGTAAATTCAGAAATCGATAATTGATAAAGGGGAATGTAAGTAGAGTTGAAGAACGGGCGCTGCCGGCTGCTGTATGCCTGGTAGCCGACAAGTAAACTACTGCATTAGCGGACAAACTGTACAAACGAAGTCCATAAAATTTAATTTTTGACGAATTCGTGCTATATTTAACACCGAAAACATATAATAAGAAAATAAAATAGTAATCAAAAGTGTATAGATTGCCACAATTATAGGAGATGATCAACGGAATGATATAACAGTAAAGCAAGCAAGCTTGGAGAATGTTAAACACTTGTCATTTCGGAGTGAAGGAACGTTTTAAAATAAAACAAAAATTGAAAAGCATCTATTAAGAAGGATATTGGATAGCAAACGAACGTTTCAAAAAAGAGTAAGAAATCGAAAATATGGAGACATATAACAAAATCTATTGCGAAAAAAGCTGTTTTAGATATAATTTAACAATCAATAATACATGACCAGGCATAATTAAAAGTGATGAGACATTTTGACCATCTTTCGACTCTTATAATTATTTTTATGCACTTGCTAATATTATTGTTTCATTTTAAAGGCTCTAGCACGAATTTTAAAAACAATTAGTATAATAAAAGTTTTTTTTTTATTTTTATTTTTATTTTTTATTATTTTTCCAGTTCTTACCTCTGGGTATTAAGGGCAAGTTTAAATTATGACATGGGAGAGGTTTCCTTTTTATAATTAAAACATGAAAACAATTGAAGTCAAAGTAATATTAAGTTTTATTTATTTATTTTTACATCTTCTAATTAAGAAAACGTATTACCATTCATCTCTATTTTTTTCTGCACTCTATGCGAGCAATGAAACTTATACTAATAAGTTATAAATGTTCATTTACGTGCATTAACATTTTGAAATCCCTGCACTTGACCAGGTCTATCCATTAGGAACGTATATCAAAGGTATTCAAAACAACACAAGATGCTTGTCTTGATACTTTATGACCCCTTGCTCTGAAGAACAATGGGAAATCAGAAATGGCAAAGGGCTATCGAAATAAATCTTAGATATTAATGATCGGATATTATAACAACTATACATTAATTGCAAAGCGTCTTGGCTTGACAATACGTGGGTTCAGTTGCGGTAAGAGGCAAATATGTGACGTAACTTCCAAAGTGGAGAGTTGTGCTGTTGGATTTCTGGCGCGTCGGCCAGAATACCTTCACCCTCATTAATATTTCCAAAAAGAATATATATAACTTTATTGAGTGTCTGGAAATCAGAATATAGTAGGTAATGAAATGGCAAATTAGCGTGCAACAGAATAAACAAATGAAATAAAAAATGAAATAAAATTTAAATTGACTTTACAAGACCAGAAAATTAGTGCGACATTAGAAAAAAAGCTGCTAGAATATCGGTACATAAATAGATTAAGAAAGAACATCAGATAACACGAAAAAGATTTCCTGGTGAAGAACTTCGTAAAATTCTAATATCCGATAACACCTTGGGTAGGTTGACTGAGTAGAGATAGAAAGCAAAACAGGAAAAATATTGATCATTGGTCATTAAGGAAACACTTACAAACAATGGAACTCTATAATGGAAACCCCTCCTGCATATATGTGAACAATCTGACTAAAGTGTAAAACATCTATATTAATATAATCCTTTAGGAGATGTAATTCCTAAACCTGTAAATCTCACTAAAGCTCTACATCTTCTATAAAGGATTGCACAAAATGTCCTTGGCTTAGGTGAACATTACAACGTAAATAATTTTTTACGTAACGTAAAAAATGAATGAATCAAGAATACCTTCGAAATCAGATCCAATGTGGGAGATTCCGAGTGATTTCGGACTAAAAATTAGAACAATTCATTTAACATTTTTAAATGTTAGTATTTTTTATCTACTACGACATATAAGTACGTTTTTGCATATTATGGCATACCTAGGTTTATTGGTTCTCTTGAAAATTTCACCAAATTAATAGTTTATTCAAAGGGTCTGTTTTATAGACACACAGCTTTCAAACCTCTCACGATAGAAATCTGAACAGTAGCTCATTTTAAAGATATATCTTGCAGAACACACTGATTTGTAAAATCTAGTCTTAATTTATATTACATAATTTAGAGAAAATCATTTTATGCATATTTGAAAGATTTCCCCCAAAAGGCTATGAAAAATATCAAAACTGCAAATTATTAAATGAAAAGTTTAATTCAGATTTGTATTCCAAGGTAAGTGAATATAGAAAACGTTTTTTCATGCCTAGAAGCAGTGTTCTTATGTCTGTCCTACGACGACAGATTGATCATTATAGACCTGACTTTGGTGATTTTAGTTACACGCTAAGTGTTCATCAATCACAGATACTTCGATTCGTACGTAGAGCAAACAGTTTAAGCTACGATGAAGGCGCCTCCCCTCCATTGCCTGCAGGTGAGTAATATAGTGGAACGTCGCTAAGCAATATTCCATGCACAATTTACACCATTGCAGAATACTTGGAGCATGCAACTAGCAAGACTCACGTGTTAATATAGTTAAATTATTTTTATGATGCTCTTAACAGAACATTAAAATAATAGACACGTTTTCGTGAGACAGAGAGCTATTCAGCCAGTATTTTGTTTTCACTGAGTTCCGTAGTGAAGTTATTAAAATATGAATTAATGTATGTATATACCTGCTGAAATTGTATATTAAGCATGGCACATATACATTTATAGAACGTGCGCTCTCTACTATAACATCAACTTTTAAAAATGTACATAAGCTATGTTTTCGAGTTTATGATCATTTAAATTGTTGGTTTTCATAACTACATGATAAATTTATCAAATTAAAGAATGAAAACTGATTGGCTTAAGAAAAGCCGCTTTCATATGATCATATACGAAGGTAGGTCCATAAGTTTCCGACCTAATCATTTTCTAGGTATGATAAAGACAAAAACTATATTTCACTTTTAAATATAGTTACCTTTTATTGCAATACACTTTTCACATCATTGAATTAACATTTCAATTCCCCCTCCCTAATAGTCAGAAGTCTTGTCTGCAAAATGGGCATAAACAGCACTTCTTCGTCACACTTAAATTTCCTTCCTCGAAGGGTCCGTCTTGAGTTATGAGAAGAGGAAATAGTCACTGGGAGCAAAATCTAGGCTGTAAAGTGCATGGTCGATCTCCTTGAAACCACATTTCTTCACAGCTTCCTTTGCAACTAGAGCTGTGTGCACAGGCGCATTGTCGTGAAGAAGGTGCATACCACCACTCAGCTTTCCTCGCCTTTTCTCTTTGATAGAAGCACGTAGTTTGTGCAGTAGGCCAGCATAATACTTCCCGTTTACTGCGGCGTTCCTCTCCTCGAAGTCAATGAAGAGTATCCCTTCACAGTCCCAAAAGATTGTGGCCATGATCTTCTTGGTTGACTGAGTGACCTTGGTCTTTAGAGGCAGTGCTTCGCCAGGTTTACGCCTGCCACTCCATTGGTTCTCTTTTGGACAAGGGATCACAGTAGAGGAACATAGTTTCATCTCCTGTAACAATGGTTTGCAGAACTTCTCTCTCGTTGCCACGGCAGAGCTCCAAAATGCCTGACAACAGATGACTCGTTGCTGCTTTTGCACTGAGGAAAGAAGTTTAGGCACGCATCTTGTACTAACCTTATTCATGTTTAAATGTTCATGAATAATTCGAAGGACTGTTGTTTTAGAAAGATCCATCCTTGCTGCTATTTCTGTAACTTTGAGCCGCCGATCTTCCATAATTTCTCCTTCCACAAGAGCGATGTTTTCAGAAGTGAGCATCTCCAAGGGCCGACCTGCACGCTTTTCGTCTTCAATGCTTTCTCGACCCATTCGAAAAAGTTTGGACCATTCTTTTACGGTAGAATATGAGGGGGATGCTTTCCCATATACACCGTCCAATCGCTGATTAATTTCATTTGAAGTAAGTCCTTCTTTGGTAAAGAACTTAATAACAGCTGAATATTCTATTTTGAATATATCACAATCTTCTACACATAGCCTTCTTTATGCAACTATATCTTAACAACTGATTACAGTGGATGGGAAATTATAGCTGCAATTAATTACTTAACAGATAAGGTATGGCACCAGATAAGGTTTTTGTGAAGGCGATAATCTTTATCGGGGAGGCCGGAAACTTATGGACCAACCCCCATATATCTTTAAATTCTCTTCACATGCCCTTTTTTCAAGGCAATGTATTTTATAAAGTTCCTTAGTGTTCGATTTTATAGGGATAGGTCCAAATGAGCTCAATATAACTTAAACACATTTTTCCTAGTTCTGAATGTTTGCCTGAAATTTACCAAATATAGGGAAAGACAGGAATGCTATCCAACTCGCTTACACGAGTTCTGACCGCAAATTGATAGTGAAGAGACCGCAAGTTACTCAAACGTGAGAAGAGTGGCTTACATCAGAACATAGGAATGCTAATGGTAGCAACGTACCATAGCAGCAAATCCAGCATGTATACAACAGCAAGGTCAACTCAGAGGGGGAAAGTTCTTTTCCTTGCAAATGAATTAGTTAGCTCTGAACAAGAATCTGTCCTTATTCATTACTCTTTCCGCACTAGATGCCAAGAATATCATTGGTGTGGAAAGTATAAAATGTCAACGAATGGAGTACACAATCTAACTCCGTACATCGCAAGAATGAAAGGCCTGTGCGGTTCATAAATTGCCAGATATTTGGACGGCACACTGAGATTCTAAGCTTTGAATTACTATATGGTTCCACAATCTTTAACTAATGTTTTTATATAAATTAGTATGGTTATTGGGGTATCATATAAGTTACACAATGAAAGACAAACTCACAAATATGTAAATATCAAGGATAGCTTTGGCGTGCATTTCGGCTGAGCGCAGCGCAGTGTTGAACCAAGGCCACACTTGCCTGTCATAACAGTTTCCTCGAGTAGCCTTCACAGTTTGTCGTCAGGATAGCAAAGATTACTTCTCTCTTTGTATTAATACAAGAAACCAGCATAACTCAGTGCTAAAACTGCTTTTCCGTCGCACCACCACTGAAATATAATTATAATGTATATTTATATAAGCCAATCATAGTATTTGTGTATTGTATTATAATTAAAATGTACACACACTTCAAGGAAACAAAAAACTGTGTTAACATAACAAAACTGAATTCACACAAACAGAAAATTAGGAGCACTAATCATCTTAGACATTTACAGTGACAGCAGTTGCTCAAAATGCCCATCATCGGCGTCGATACACTTCTGAGTACGTTGAACTACTGCTTGAGCAACGTTTGTGAAAGTGTACTCAGCGATTTCAGCACATGCCTTTTCAATTTCTTCCCGAAGTGCTGCCAGTGTAGCTGGTTTTCATCGGTATACAAACCGCCACGGGTGGCCGAGGTCGTTAAGGCACGGACTTCTGAGCGAGATGTCTGGGGTTCGAATCCCGCCAGGACCGACCTCCATGACTAAGGTTTTTTCCATGTTTTCCTCAGTCCTCATAAATGACAAATGCCGGGGAGCTACCCTAAACTTAGGCCTGGGACGCTTCCTTCCTTAAAAATAAATCCTTTCCCAATATATCATTTCATTTCATGTATCACCAGTGTCCATCGCCTGTGGTGCCTCTGTAGCAAAAGCGAGCGTTAAACACCATTCATTCATTCATTCATTCATTCATTCATTCATTCATTCATCGGTATACAAAATTCTTAAGAGTTCCCCATAGGTAGAAGTCCAACGGAGCTAGATCCGGAGAACGCGGTGGAAACTCAATCGAACCTCTTTGTCCTATCCAGTGTCTTGGATCCAGTGTGCGGGGCTTGTTGCTGTGCGAGGTCTCCCAAATCTGACCTTGTGAACATCGTATACGGTACCATGAGTCTCAAATTTGTCTCGAATGCGTGCAGTTTTTGGCGGTGTTGGCGGTATCTGTTCTGTACACACGTCTCCATTGTCTTTGAACTTCAACAACATTCTCGGTTTTCCAATACCATTTCAAAAAAAAAATGCTTTCTGCTGTTCAAACGATAATCTTGGCTTCATTTTGTTGTAGCAAGGCCTAGCACAACGTAATGTGAGTCACATCTGTTTACAGAACATCAGATACGCCACGAGTGGTCGAGGTCGTTAAGGCGCGGACTTGTGAGTGGGAGGTCTGCGATTCAAATCCCGCCAGGACCGTCCTTTTTGACTGAGTTTTTTTTCCACGTTTTTCTCAGTTCTCATAAATGGCAAATGCCGGGGAGGTACCCTAAACTTAGACCTAGAATGTTTCCTTCCTTAAGAAATCCTTTCCGAATATATAATTTCATCTCAAGTATCATCAGTGTCCACCGCCTGTGGTGCTTCAGTGGTAAAAACAGGTGTTAAACACTATTAACAGAACATCATACGATAATATTGGCTTCGTTTGTTCATTGTTGATTTATCTGTCACATAGGAACGTTATCATAATGTATGTGAGTCATTTGATTTCGACTAATGCAGTACCAAGTTGTACACGCCGCGAGATGCGTTTCCTCTTTCAGTTCGCAGTTGTACGTTCGACGTTGTTGAGGCACGCAGTTATAAAATCTACACGCGACTAGAGATAAGCAATTCGTCAGTTTTCAGTACCAATATTCAGTTTCAAGTTCTACATGCGGCAAGACATGCAGTTCGCAGTCTCGTTATAAGTATGACTTTCAGTTTCACGCGCCGCGGCACCCATCTGTAAGTTTCACACGCGGCAACTAAGTTTATATTCGACGCAGTTAAGTCTATCGTACGCAAAACACCAGAGGACGTGAAATATTTTGGACTTAATAAAGTACCGATACACATTATGTGGCATCGCGAGCTAATTTACACAACACCGAAATGGCCAATATTCAATCTACAAAACCACTTCACAATTGGCATCACAACGTCTGACCAATCCACGTCGACAACAAATCGCTTTAAAATTGGTGGCCAACCTGGGACACATAGCCGGAGTCTACTAAAAGGTTTCATTTTTTGGCGCCCAACGTGGAGCCAACAACACCGACCACTAAATCGTTTCATTCATTTGTTTTATTACATTGCTATTGCTTCGACATTGTTATTAATTACAGCGATGTGAAATAATTTTACTATAGTTTGTTATATTGAAATGTTACTACTAGAATAGTGAAAAAAAAATTATGTCTACAGAAATAACCCTTGTAGAGTAGAGGAGATTAAAGAAAATATCAGGGCAGAAGTTGGAAGCAGAGCTATTGCAGGTAAATGCAAATTTCATTACAAAATGTCAGAAATGTGTACCTGTAGATGGACAAGACTTCGAACAACTCCTACAGGCAAGTGCTTGTAAAAGTAA
Source organism: Metallyticus violacea (assembly GCA_030762175.1). Classification (NCBI taxonomy): domain Eukaryota; kingdom Metazoa; phylum Arthropoda; class Insecta; order Mantodea; family Metallyticidae; genus Metallyticus; species Metallyticus violacea. The sequence continues at coordinate 79,464,734 of CM060838.1, forward strand.
AATTACGTAATTTGAGTTGTGCTAGCAGAAATGCGAAGTGAATTTGTACGACAGCTGCTGTGCGCGATTTACTTTCAGCTATGGGTACAGGTCAAAAATAACGCCCATGCACATATGCATTTATTATGTACGTCGGAAGCGTTATATTCTCCAGCTTAGCGAAGTTTGTCAACGTTCACTGACTCCGTTTGTTTACATGTGAAAATTAGAATTCATAGTATTTCGGAGTTTCAGGAAAATATATCTATGCTTTCTTTTCCTTGAGTT